>DWEE01000709.1:0-15753 GCA_018245755.1 Parelbella macleannani | reverse complement strand
ACTTTCCAGTGTACATTTTCCTCATCAGTTTTCCTGAACTAGCCGCGAGACTAGCACACTACACACATTATATGTAGAAGCGAAAGGATGTCACGCTGCTCGTACGTAGGTTGCTTGTTGCCAAACAGCGTCTGGCCATGCCCGGAAACCGCATACCATATTAATTATGATTCACAGATTAAAGATAATTTTTTTTACGCTGGTTGGCGTTTAATACCCACTTTTGTAATGTCTTCCGCATTAGTGTAGGTACTTAGATTGGAGTAACGGTATAGTTTCTTATGTTATTTAACAAAATGTTTTAGAAACCTACATTTAGAAACAAATAGAATAGTTAATCCTGACCGTATTCCGTCAAAGCGACTGGGGACCAACTAACGAGAGCTACTCTTATTGCTGACATAACCGATTTTTGCAGTGAATGTGAATTAGAAACAAAAGTGATCCATGGATAAATTCGAAATTCGGTCTTAACAACATAAACACATCCTCTGTAAGGCGGATGAAATCTGCCAACCCACACTTGACTATTGGGGCAGATTATAGCCTTAACCCTCTCGTACTAAGTACAGACCAGTATACTAAGAATAGAATGGCAAAAGGGTCGAGAAAGAAGAAACGCATTACTCGTTACGTCGATTTACGCGTGTGGGTAATCGCATAATTAACACCAAGCGGGTACAATTACATTTATCACAATTATTATTAAGTAGATTGTAAATCCAATAGTCATTAATATGAATATATTGCCAAGATAATTTCAAGATTCTTGGATCAGTACTTGTGCTGGTGTACCAGCATACCAACAAAGAACCATATACTGATAAGGTTAGAGAGTTTGATGTTATTTCGGACACAGGGCTCCCCACGGACAAGCAAATTTAGTCGTAAAATGTTAACAGCTACTAAATCTTCCTAGAATACATTAAATAATTGGCTACAATATTTTCTACCCCTTCCCAAGAAAGAAGAAAGAAGTTTAAAAACAAAAAAAAAATTTGCTTCGTATTTCTGTCTGTCACAAAACATTTGTTATTAGTGAGGTGTAACTGATTATGGATTAATAAATTAAATAATGACTAGAGGGTCAACGGTATTCTTTTTTTGAAATCGAATTGTTCGGAATCGAATACCTAGTTAATTATAAAGTACTCGTTTTAAGTTGTACCTCTATTTGATTTATTTCAAAAATGTTTACATTCGAAACTGACATTATTACACATACGGAAAAGTTAAGTATATGTAAATTGTAAATTGGCCGTTATAAAATATTTTATACGTATAGACTTATTAAAATACATCAGTTTATACAGATATACGTCTGACAGACAGGGCGTTAATAAAATTTACAAGATGCAGAAATCAACTTGGCACTTGTGATTAACATGATTCCCCTGCTACCACCTGACTCCCACCTACCAATGCTTTTAATGCATATAACCGTCTCGCCTTCCATGCTTTAGTACGGACAATGACTTGATTACTGTTATGGGTGCGTGAGAATTTTTTTCATATTAAAATAAAACTAAAAATTTGTTACAACCACACGAATGCTTTTTAAACAGTTATTAGGAAATAATTTGTCAAGAAAGAGAGAACTTATGTAATGTTAATACCTCACTATTATGCCATCATAGGGAGGAGACTATTTAATTTCTGCGAGTTATATATATATATATCATTGACATACCACGCAAATAGGTTTATTAATATCCTTTTGCGATTTAAATTAATTCTAAGGTCTCATGTCAATAGAACAATTTTTAATTATATACCTATTACTTTTTGCTTTGGAAGATTTCAAAATGTGATAACAGCACTACTCAATTTGATTAATTTTAGAATATGTATCTAGTTTGGGAAATACTACTCCTACATGTATTCTAACCTTAAAGCAATTGTTGTGGCATAGAAATAAACTAAAGGTTATTAATAATTGGAGCTTAGGAAAAATTTACATGCCCACTGAAATACCTGATATCAATATTTTTCTTAAAATTAAGCTGCGTCAAATTTGTATTAGAAATCAAAAGGGTTTAAAATATATCTTTATACCTATAAATGTAAATGTTATAATTGCAAAAAATGATTTAGAATAAGTAAAACATGATAATTCCTGAAAGTTATTCTCGTCAGAAATAATGATAAAATTTGCCAAAGGTATGTACGTGTTTTAGAATTCCACGTCTGGTTCCTATAATATATTTTTTTAAACATCGTGGAAATGCGCATAACAAATGATATCTGCTGCTACTATTTGGTGATTACAGGAGTAATGTTACGTTTTAATATTTCTTTCGGAACTTTACTTAAAGATTCCCATAATAAAACTGACTAAACGATGCGACGCTTAATTCAGTTTTACAAATAAAATCTTGGCTAAAACATTGTCATCATGATCAACACCCATAATTTAAAATTAATCATCAGCTGTCAATTGGAAACTTGTCATTTGTCAAATTGATGCTTTGCTTGCCATGTGCTTTTTGAGTTGTCCAATGCGTGTGATTTATTTATTATAAAAATAAATAGAGAAAATGGCCGTGATGCAAAGAATAAAGTAATATTATAGTTATTTATTGCGTTTCCGGCACATAATTTTGTTTACAGTTCCTTTTTAATGGAGACTTTGTGTGTTACAGAAAACCAACGACACGTAAGGGTAAAAAAGTTCTCCTTTCTAAGGAGCCTAAGCCAATCGAAGGACCGAAACAGTGCATATTCTTGCAAGGACGCAACCCTTCAGAGCGAACAAGGAGACTGCTTAAAGATATTTATAATTTAAAGAAGCCTGATGCAGCTTATCTCAGCAGAAAAAATGATTTCGTTCCTTTTGAAGATTCTTCTTTAATTGAAAAGTAAGAAAGTGTTTTTCTTAATGTGTAGTTTCCGAGGAGTATTTTTCGTAATGTAAAGTTCCGGAGGAGTGAAATTTCTATCATACTCTGATATAAACTACTCTGATATACTACATACTCTGATATACTACATACTCTGATATACTACATACTCTGATATACTACATACTCTGATATACTATAAATAAATCTTGTTATCTACTCAAAATCAAATAACATTAATTTCAAATTGATAATATAGAATTGTATTACTAAAAATTTATTATTTCCAATTTCAGGTTATGCTACAAAAAGGAGGCTGCGTTGTTTGGTGTGGGATCACATTCTAAAAAGCGTCCTCACAATGTTATACTTGGTAGAACATTTAATTACAATGTTCTGGATATGATTGAACTAGGTGCAGATAACTACAAGGCTATGACAGAATTTCACAATATAAAAGTTTTAGCTGGTATCAAACCTTGCCTGCTGTTTAATGGGCCTGCCTGGGATCTAAACTCTGAGCTTAAGAGATTAAAATCACTGATGATTGATTTTTTTCACAGGGAAAAGGTAAAATGACATGTATAAATTAGGTAATTTTTTAAATCAATCTTTCACTGTCCTACCTATAAATACTATGCACATCACAATGTTTGTATTCAATCAATTACTGCTTTGTTGGTTGAGTGGCTGTAAGCACGATTGCCGATTAGGAGGTTCTGGGTTCAAATCCTGGGTTGGGTACTATTGGCTTTTTCTAATTTAGAATTTCTAGTAGTGACTTGGAGTCTAGATCTTTGCCTGGTGTATGGCAATAGGTTTACCACCTGTTGCATGGAATATAAATATCATTAGTGAAACATGGGAATATACTACACTCCTCTGCCTACCCCTTTGGTGATGGCAGGTGTGAAGTTACATTTTAACTTTATTGAAAATTATAATTGGCCTCATAAATATTAAAGTAAATATATATAAAGCATAATAATATCTTCCTGTTATGTCCCCACATTCCTTTTCACAAAATCATTCCTACAAATTGCTAGAAAGTGAGAGAATAGATGTTTCACATCAACAAGTATTATATTAATAACTTTTTTGTTGTAGGTTGAAAGCATAAGATTACAGGGCTTGGAACATGTTATTAGTTTTACAGCAAATGAAGAGGGAGTCATTTTCTTGAGGTCATACAGAATATTGTTAAAGAAAAGTGGTCAAAGAACACCCAGAGTAGAATTAGAAGAGATTGGTATGTTGAAGTACATTTTTATATCTTTCTCATAACTATGATGTATACTCTTTCAGAGCTACCATATTAAAAACATCTTTTTTGGGCACAGTTACAATAGTCCTATTACATTCAATTTAAATTTATCTTTAGCTTATTTACAATAAACAAAACACTAAATACTGCAAGTAATATTATTATCTATTGACAACATTTCTTTCGTACATTCTGAACACATTTAGTGTATTGCATAGTATATTAAACTTTAAAATGTTGTATCCGCACATAACAATAACATTTGGCCTTCTAAAGGCGTTTATAAGAGATAAAATTATGTTGATGTAAATCATACACTTGCATAAGATTTTTTTAATGTTGTGCTTTATTTTTATCTATCAGTACATAAGCACAGAGAGTGAAATACAACTTAATATGTTGTATTGTAAGTTGTACGTATGCTTTGTGACATATTCTAATAAAATAATGGAATTTGTGTAAGCTTGTTATAACAGTTGTTCGGTTTGAATTTTAAATTACAGATTTTGTAAAACAAACTCACTTCTAATGCCATCAGTTGATTCTCCATTTACATTTTGTGTTCCATTCCTTTACAGGTCCTTCAATAGACTTTAAGTTACGAAGAACAAAGTTGGGTTCAGATGATCTATATAAGGAAGCATGCAGAATACCAAGAGAAGTTAAGCCAGTAGCCAAGAAAAATATTTCAAGGGATGTCTTCGGGTCTAAAATGGGTCGTATTCATGTTGGTAGACAGGATGTTAGCAGGCTACAGACTCGAAAAATGAAAGGATTGAAAAAATCAACTGAAGAGAAGAAGCAGATGTTGTTAAAAAAGAAGAGAGCAAAACGAGATGCGAAACATTCTAGTATTTCAAAGGAATAAACTTGATTACTAACATAAAAATATATTTTCGTTTTATTACTGTCACATAGTATAAGGTGTAGTTATTTTTTTAAATTTCATAAATATGCCATTTGGTGTAAATGGAAGTATGATGTATGAGAAAATATTATTATTATATAAATGTGCTGATTTTGCTTTTTGACGAACTCTTTAAGAAGTTTCCTTACGATGACTTTTCATCACTGCTATTTCATTTTGAGACCCACATATTTTTCTAAAGATTTGAACTCGGTACCTCAGGAGCGAGAGGCTGAATTATAAATCACTAGTCTGTCACATATAGATCTAGGATATTATTTAATCATACACCAAAGTGTGTCTGTTTTTTCGAAATGAAACTGCTAATAACCTATGAAAAAATACTGACTGCATATCAATATATAATGACCAAAAGAAATCCAATGAAGAATTTATTCAATTGACTACGCTAGAATATAAATTAAATGAGCAGCTAATATTTTCCTATACAAGGAAGTGTGACCAAGTCGCATTGATCACACGGTTCTCTGACAGTTGCCTGCCCTCTCACTTGTTATGCTCGTTTCTAATTCGTTGCAAGCGGACTTAACTAATTTTGAAGGACAATTGACTATCAAACATTACACAACCATTAGATATTAAATGCACATCAGAACCGGTCATAAAAATATATAATTTCCTGGTTCTCAAAAAAATTATTATTATTACTGGTTTATAAAACAGGATAACGTAGTATTTCACGTTACAGTTTTCATATCAAAATAATGAATTCATACGAAGAATAATACATATAAGATTAACTAATACTCCAAAAGAATCTATTCCAACAACAAGCGATCGTTCATGGCCGGCGGCGGTTGTCGCCGAATGGGTACAAGACTACGGGCCTCGAAAATTCCCTCCTTATCCGGGCAGTCTCGGAGGGTCAACTACCCCCTGGTGATTTCACCTCGTCAGCTGACGGTGTTATAGTTAGTGGTCGTCACTTGCCGACCATCGATTATACACAGTATCATTCCTATCCCTCAAGCTCTCGCGGGCGCGGGAGGCCGTCAGGGACACGAGCGTACAGGGGCCGCGAAGACCCTGAGGTGGGCATGGGGTCCAATTTTATTCCACCCGTTTACAATTCCTCTAGGAATACTTCGCAGTGCCCTAATGGGCGCCAATAATCGTCAATGCTGCTCTGCCTGTCGGCGGTCAAACGATGCTTAGGTACTTTCTACAATACCTCATTCAGTTGATGAGGTTGGCCTGGACTCCTAAGATGGAGCTTGAAACCCGTTAGACCCCAAAAACATGATTATAAAAAAAATGATTAGATGTTTACAAAATACGATTTCATAGACATCAATAAAGCGAGGTTATGGTGGGTATTTCGGGTCATTAAAATGCGTGCTGTTTTTGCGTCGCGTCTCTGTATATTTGTATACGGAAAGGGAAATACGTACTACCACCTTGTTCACATTTTGAGTATCTGTGTCTGATTAAATTTTGAATATTAATGTTGATACAATAAACCCTTATCATTACCATCAGCTAGTATTTATTTATTAATCTGATAATGGCATTATGTATTTGGGTTTTCATGATATAATGAGAAAGTATTCATAAGCATTTATATAGCACACACTCATATATAAATTATTATTTGTTTCTTCAGCTGCATTAGGATATTTATTTTTAATGTACCTACATATATGTATAGGTACCTACATATTATGATTAATTAATAGTCGACTACTCTTCACGATTAATTTAATAATTAGATTAAATGAATATTTTGTAACAGGAACGAAATTAAAATGGGTTAAAATGGAACTGTAAGTCTGAAGTACCTGATATTTTAAAAGGTTCAAGAATGAAGTTACAATTCCCGCAGAACGGAGTGAAAAGCTATTTGAAATGTTTGAAATGTTACACTTTACCTTTATTTTCATAACTGCTATTTAGTGATTATATCCATACTAGGTTTAAATAAATATTGTCGATTGGTACACGACACAGACGCGTAGATAGTTACTGTTATGTAAATTTATTTACTGTTTTAGAAGGTAGACCGTAGGTACTTCCCATGACTCAGTTTATTAACATAATACCTACTTACTAAGAATCTTAAAATATTTGAATAGAGCGTTGTAGATATTTACTTGATGGATTCTATGTATTTTGCTAATGTTCACCTTTATCAAAAGGCATCTTTATTGTTCTAGCATGGTAGGACAAGGTTTCGGCATTCAAAGGTTGTGGGAAAAGACCCATGGTCAGCAGTGATAGGAAAACGACTGTGCCGCAAAAATGTCTGATTACAGATTATAATTTATTTCAATACTGTCGCTTTTCAACATTACATATCAAGCAATTGTTTTCTTACAAGACAATAAAAAAGACTTGTTCTAAAAGGCAAGTCTCACTAGACCTTGGTCGTTAATATAGTTTACAACTCCAGGTAAAGTGTGAGAGAAATTGATAGCACAAGTGTATTTTATTTGCCAAAGCTGGTGCTGTATCTATAGATATAAGCAATTACTTACGAACTTCAAAGTAACGACTTTTCTGTCTATCTCCTACAGTTCCAACGTTGAGTTTTAACAATAATCTTATATCATAGTCATTGGCTATTAAAAATACCGTGGGCTGTAATATAAGCAATGTCGGTTTTTTTAATCGCTCTTTTTTTTTAAACGGGAGTTTCCACTTTTTGCGGTTACGTATTTGAATTCGGGGGCATATATGTCAATATATTATTCAGTAATTATGCTAATAGATTTCCAAATAAGTAATTCTGTGTAACCACAAAATCCCCTAGAAATGACTTCTACATACGAGTAGGTATGTCGAGGTATCTTTAGGTAGTTTGTTTGTTTCCTTGCGTGTTTGTATGCGTTATCATATTTACAACTTCACGCTTACAACATTAATTTACAACACTTTCAACATTAGCTCCATATACAGACTTTAAGAATTTTACGATTTTTTATTGCGAAGTTGATTACTCCATCTACGACCTACGACCCTCAAGGACTATTTTTATACCCGAACAAACTCACCGTGGTGAGTGCTGCGCGTTAACGAATACCTAAGCGAGGGCGAGTAGATATGAAAACGGCTGCTGATAGAAGTTGAGTACACAAAAGCACCAGAAACATAGCCCGTGTAACTCGGACCTGGTGGATGGCATAAATCCTCTGTGACCGCACACACATAGGTACCTTACACACACGTGCCATAGATGTGAAATGTCAAATAGTTGGCTGTAGGCTGCCATGCCGCATTCTACTTTGGAGATATAACAGCGGAAGTTTAACGCTTTTACGATTGAACAAAATGGCGACCGTCTAACCGACATTGACGGCTCTTTGTTAGCCTACCACATTTCTACATTACTCTGCTTCAGAATTTGCTTACTCGACCAGTTCAGGTTTTAGGCAAATATGACCAGCCAATTACCACTTCAGCGTGCATATATTTTTATCTATGTATAAATAATAATAATAATTATTATTATGTCGATGATTTTATTTTGAATTGGCCACTTTCATTTCTGATCCTATCCTATATTCTACTATATTAATACCTTTTCCGCATGTGATTAAGCTAGAGGGGAATCATTATTTCACATGACTAATTACTCTTCGCTGTCTGTTTATATCCAACAAATCAAATGTCATGACGTATGAAATAAAATTAACATAACATGGTTCAATAAATCATTTATATTATTTATAAAGGGATCTAAATGAAATGTAAAGGTAATGACGTAGTTATTATTCTCATCAAATAACATTATCTCTCAACATTATCATGCCAGCGTTGATGGGCGTAGGTGCCGTGACAGACCAAGATCCATCTATATTGACCGAATAGGACATACTGACTAATGGGGGAGTCAACACTCCGAACCAGCGTGCGTGTGTGAAGAAAGTAGAAGAAGCAAGTCAGTTTTGTAAGTATGGAGACATATGGCACTAAGTGGTCTCTGATAGTGTTTCTCTGTTTATACGTAGAAATTAATTATTTATTTATCTATAGAAATCCTAATTATTAAATATCTATTTGTATACGGGGTTTTTTGGATATTAGAAAATAGAAATAGAACGGAATGTGTCAGAAAAATTAAACACAGTATGTTCTAAACTTCTGTTTATTAACGTAACTAAACTTCTTATCTATTTCTTGGAAAATGAATAACAGTGCTTACCTCATGGAAATGTTGAGAAAATTGATTCAAGGAAATCCTTATGATTGTGGAGACATTATGGTATGGAATATTTACATAAAAAATATTAGTTAGTATTAATTGTTATCTTTTTATAGACATTTAAAAAATATTAGATTCTCTCAGAATGGCGTCGATAAAATATATAGATACATATTATCGAGTTAACCTGTAATGATCATTTTGATCATTTTTAGTTTGTAATCACTAAATGTAACAAATCTTATTACCTTCATTTAAATCCATTTTCATATATCTGTATTTTGCCATAGTTATAAATTTATTAAGGTTAGCAAATTTAGTAAAATTAGAAAATTACCTACCTAATTTAGTAAAGTTTGGAGTTGTTTCTTAGAATAAGCGTTCATTCATACGCCCGTATTTTTGCTATCTGCCTTATCTAGGCATTTAGCTCGTGGTCAAGTACCTAGTTAAAGTAATCAAAGTACGTATGAACTGAACAATATGCATGTATATTTAGTTCGTAGTCGGTCACAAATACTCGTAGTAAAACTTCTCGCGGAAATTGGCCAAATAAGTTAACCAAACACGGTAACTATCGTTGCTACCTTAACTTGCGGTTGCTACCTTATCTTTAAGTAGACTGAAATCAAAATTGTTATCAGTCGCCTTGTAATTTAAGATGTCAAAGATATCACTATACCTTTCACATTTTAAATTGCGGCATACATTTACATTTTAAAAGCAGTGTTAGACTAGGAAGCAGTAATAATAGCCTAGTGGTTAAAACAGCCTGCCTCTCCAAGGGTTCTGGCGTGAAATCGTCGCGACATCTTTTTATGAAACTGCCAAAATACTTTTCTGTCTTTGGTTCTTATTTTGTCCACGACATTTATGATAATATGATAAAAAGCGTTTTGTGTGTTGTCCATTTAAATATTGTAATTGTAATTGTATTTATATTGTACAAAATATAAATGGATTCAGGTGTCGAGAGAAAGGCCACGACTGATCTATCGTGATTAATTAGGTCAGATATTGGCTGATAGGGAAATGAGAAGTCTTCGAAGCCGAAATGTATGTATGAAGACATGGGATAAATGTGGAAAAAGCGTCAGGTAGGTATGTATGTTCATACATACGTGTTAAAATATTTGGTACACGGCGCTCTCTGCCTATCCCTAAGAGCGACTTGGCAACATAATACAATAATAATAATAATATACTATCAATACTGATGTTGCAGGCCTGTTTGAGGTCTTGCCAGATGTCCAGGAGCGGCAGAAGGCACTTAAATGGCCATATTGACGGCCAGGTCATTCTCTGCACGATTGCTAATCTCTTAAAATAAATAGAGATTAATAATTTAAACGTAAATAAAAATTATTACATAATTAATAGTGTCAGTAAATCAGCAGGTAGGTATAACCGATAAATTGTTCGTTCCTGACTGTTCACAACGTAACAAGATCCGCTGGTAACGATATCTTGTTAAAAGCTAAGAATATTTACGTTCGTAGGTATTATTATTCTCACAAGTATTGTTTACCGATCTAATTAATCTGTTTCAAGTGATATCGTTTAATACAGAAACAATGTTTTAATCTTGTGGTCGGTAGAATGATTCGTTAAATAAAGTCCACAACAAAATGTTGTAGCTTCCACATAAAAACTTTCTTTTAGCCAAATTTTGTATCGACTGCCAATAATAAAATATTATTCTTAAATAATATTACAATATTTAAAAAAATATTACAATTGACTATGTTATTCAGTACTCGGTTCATTTCAGACTGATTCTTTTTCTTGTGGTTTTGTTAATTTGTGCCAGTAAATAAGGAATTTTTTTAAAATATTTCTTGGAACGTTTGCTAGGAATTACACCGTATTTTCCTAAATGGCTGATTTATTTAAAAGAAATGACGATGAATAAATTTAAGTGGGTATTAATGCATATAAATATGTAATATATAGCAATTATGTGTTCGACTGATCCGTAGACTATTCCAGTTCATCAACATCGTCATCATCATCATTGCTGTTCGAGAGGTCGTAAGTTCTATCACCGGGTCAGATTCTATTACGTTTTTCTAAACTGAAAGTAATAACGAAAGCTTGGAGTCTGGCTTTGTAGCCGGTGTATGGTAATAGGTTTACCACCGATTTCATGATGGAACGTATGACGTAACAGGTGAGACGTGGGATTGCACCGCGCCCCTCTGCCTACCTCTTTGGGGATTACAGGCGCGATGTTATGTTTACATGTGTTAATTTGTTGACTGTTTCTACTACTGTGTAATTATTATATAATCATCTTACAAGCAAAGTGGTCATCGATTTAACTACTAATGCATGTATGTATGTATGCACTTATATGGAGGTATGATATCGATCTATTATATTGCATACCTCACAACCATAGAGGCTAGTTACAGTCGTTTTGTCATATTAAAGTAATTCGTCATGCGCCGTATATATGATTAAAGACTGCATTTTTCTTGCAAATTAAATAATAATTATAATGGAATAGTATTGTAATATAGATAATTTACAAATTATCAATATTACAAATTGAATTTGTTATGGTTTTGTTACGGATAGTTTTCCGTGCCAGTTTAAATGAGATAACATTGATTTTTATTCCATTAATTTTTAATATTACATATATTATTCTTTTTGATCAACTCGCGTAGGTTCGGAGTTATGACAATTCTGAACTATGTCGCAAACTTGTATCATGAGACCTCGTATAACCTCATATAGATCTTGAATGAAAAAAACTTTACTAAATCACTCACTTTAATACTGGTATAACAATTTTTTTTTCCTTTTTACCACGGGGTGCTTTGCATATGTAGTACATAACATCACGCCTGTAATTACCGAAAGGGTAGGCAGAACAAGAGTGTAGTACACTCCCGCGTTTCACCAGTTACGTTTAAGTCCTATGAAATAGGTGGTGAGCCTATTGCCATGCACCGGGCACAATTGCAGACTCCGAGTCACTACTAAAAATTCTAAATTAGGAAAATCTAATAGCACCCAATCCGGGATTCGAACCCAAGACCTCCCGATCGGCAGTCGCACTTGCAACCAATCGACCAACGAGGCAGTCATACTCGTATGTAGTGTTGAATATAATTTATAGCGTTGATGCCAATAGAAAAATCGTCATTACAGATGGCTTAATATAGGACAGAACAACTGTTACCATAAGCTTAAGGAGAAATGTATGTAAGTATGTGCATATGCGACGATAATGGTGTTTCATAATAATAAATGTGACAAAGGAAAAACTCCAATACAAACCAATTTTCCTTAACAATATATTGTGGTCACATCTGTCATACATAGAGTATGTATCTAGATATAAAACAATATAGTGGTAAAATAACAGCCGGTAATTCTTTGTTCTTTAACTAAAAACATCTCACGCTTGAAAACCCCGTAGGGGTAGGCAGAGAAAAGAAATTCTCACGTTTCACCAATTACGTTATAGGTTCCACCATGGATTAAGTGGTGAGTCTATTGCCATACACAAGGCATTAACCCTGCGTTGAATATTCTTAGGTTTTTGTAATCATATGAAAACCGGTTCTATCGACCTTATAAGATTTAGTTGTGTATTGACATTGTCATCTCGACTGTACATACTTTCTTTAAAAATGTAGGTAATACTGCCTTAAAAATCACTTCTATAAAGTTATATAAGTATATATAATATAATTGAGTATCTGCATCTATCTATCAACCTCTATAAGTTAACTGCTGGATATAGACCTTCCGGTTGGATGCCAATAGGTGCTATCTTGGGCCTTTTCAGCGCACTCAGCAATTTTATTTTTATATATATCTATCTATGAACAAACAAATAGCCTTTTGTTTATCTATAGTATGTAATGCTTTTACCAAAGAAAGGTTTATATTTAAGTAGTTTATGAACAAAATTTAATTTGAAGGTATCTCGAACGGATGGTCAAATCTGAAGATAGTAATAAATTTTAATGTGTAAAAAGCTGATGATTACCATCGATAGCGAATCAATTTAGGTATTCATGGATCAGTGGTCTGCGGCTCAACCAATCCAGGATAAAAATTCAATAAGGCTTCCAAAAAAAAAGACAACCGAAGGGCGCTATTGCCGTGCAGTCATCCGTGTGTATGAGTAGGTATTTTATATTAAGGGTTTACCGCTGTCATCATCTTTTCTTTTCGGTGCGTTGTAATCTTTTTATGACTTTACATGCTGTTTAACATTATTACATAAAGATATGTAACAAATAAACAACAAATACAATTAAATAGATATATCAATACGAAATAACGTAAACGTAACATCACGCCTGTAATCCCCGAAGGGGTAGGCAGAGGGATGTACTACACCCCCACGTTTCACCAGTTACGTTTAAGACCCATGGAATAGGTGGTGAGTCTATTGCCATACACCGGGCACTGATCCAGACTCCGAGTCACTACTAGAAATTTTAAATTAGAAAAATCTAATAGAACCCGACCCGGGATGCGAACCCAGGACCTCCCGATCGGCAGTCGCGCTTGGAACCGCTCGACCAACGAGGCAGGCATGTTAATACTGCTGTTGTAATATATATTTTTAGAAAAGGCCAATAGAAAATTCAAAGTAATATCCTTTAGTCCAGCTACATTACATTATAAATAAGGTAGACTGAAAATATCGACTTGAAAATGTTTGGAGCCCCTGTCCGACTCAGTTAGGTATATTAAGTAGAATTCATTATAAAACAATTACTTCGAGACTGTCCCTTCGTGCGTTCAATTTTGAAAACACCATTTTCTTTGCCGGCATCAAGGGGAGTTTTTTATTAAGGGCGAGACACATTTTGTTGTCGATCTCGACGAAATAATTGAGGAAAGTGTCTACCTATAAATATTAATATTGTTGTCCGGCGTTTTTAATAAAATTTATGTTTTCGATGTTTTTTTTTTTCATTTCGTGTTTGTATTAGCCTCAAACTTGCTTATAGTCAGAACAATGTGAGATTGCAAACTGATTACAGTGGATTATACATTGTATGTACCGGCTTGACATACGTACATTTTTCGGGATAGCCCGAGTAGTTACGGACCTGTCCTTCATCATAAGCTCCCGCCAATTGCAGCAATGTCATGGCGGAGACTGAACCATCCCGAAAAATGTACGTGACGTAAGCTAGTACGTATATAATAATGTTTATAAATACTCACGAGACATTTAATAGTAAAATGCTTACGATTTGTTAGAATGATATAAGTTAAAAATTAATAATCAGTTATGGTTATAATTATAAATCAACCTTACTCACCAGTTATCGGCTCCAGATCGTAACCGTCAGACGCGATGACGGTGATATTGTGACCGTCCACCGACAGCTCGATGGGGCAGTTCAAAAACTCCGCATTGATCACACGAAACCGGTACTTATAGCCCTGTGAATAATGCGCATAAATGAATGAGATGTTCAAAGAAACAACATAACAGTGATACTATTATTGCTCTTTAGATAAATTTAATTTAAAGATGACTTATTATTGAGTGTCGTCGAGCCTTATTAGAACGGCTAAATATTCTTAAGCGCTACTGGTCTTGATGTTTTAGATACAGTTAGTTTGTAAATTAAGATAAGAATTTGTATTGTCTCTGTTTCTCTATCTTTTTGATGTACAGTAAATAATGATTGTAATGTATTTAATTGAATTGTTCAGTAACTCCGAGCTGATTGAGTGACGAACGAACGTTTTGGTTCAATCTTGTCACAAAAGAAAGAAGTCTGGTATGCCCGTACCAAGTGAAACATATGAATCTGTGCCTACCACTATTAAATGGGCGTGATGATAGGTATGTATGTGTGTTGACATGCTTCGGAAGCCACATGAAGCAGTAACCCAGTTTTCGCTAGATAAAAATAGTTATACTTCTGATATATGTATGTACCTACTTCCTGTAAATCCTCTAAAGCAATTCAACATTTGACGCGCGTATTTACCACTTGCTCATGTCGGCTTATAAAGTTCTTTTTCTCGCATATCCTTATACCTTTATTTTTGTACATAAAATAACGAAATACCTACATATTATAAAAAAATCAAATAAATTATGATTAAGTATGGTTTTGCACGTAGATAGACAACAAAGATTTAAACTTATCTTAATAATGCCCATCATTGTGACCACCTACTGAAAAACAAGATCCGGTAGAACAAATACTGATTGATACGACGCATGATACGGAAAAATGTCAAGTTTATTGTTTTAAGTAGTGTCCGTTGATAAATAGAATTATTAGCGCCTGGCACAAATGTACGAGCGAAACGTACAAAACACATTTGGTTAATATCACGGATTGACTGCCTCGTTGTAAGTGAGACTGATGATCGAAAGGTCTTGGGTTCGATCCTCGGGTCGAGTGATATTTAGTTTCCTAACTTGAAATTCCTAGCAGTATCTCGTAGTTTGGACGTGTGCCCGGTGCATGGCAATAGAGTCACCACCTAACCCATGATGGGACGTAGATATAACGTAACTGAAGAAACATTGGAGTGTACTACAATCCTCTGCCTACCTCTTCGAGGCTTATACACATAG
>DWEE01000708.1:0-15756 GCA_018245755.1 Parelbella macleannani | reverse complement strand
TTCAGTCCCCTAAAACAAACATAATGATGTTTAAAAACGAATCGTCCCTTTGAGTCATCTATACAGATCTTATCTTTAATGAGTTTCTGAAATGTAAATCAGTGCTTTGAAGTGTTAAATGTAATTAATTTCCCATATCAATCAATCGTTGACAAATACTCGTCTAATTTCGATTTGATTAATATTAGTCATGAACTGCCCTTTTAAAATAAAGTAATATCATATACACATATCTAAAATTAAATACAAAAGGCTACATGTTTTGGCTAAATAGTTCAGACACTGGCAGAATCAGAAAGCTCTGAAACATTTCAAAGAGCATTTTATTCACTATTTTTTTAATAAATTTTTGTCATCTTCACCCAAGATTACGAATTTCACAGCAATAATATGAATAGATACTGTACATACAAAGGTAGTATAATCGTGATACGTAACTGTATTTCCCAAACATCCACTTATCATAGCTAAATGTTAAGGCCTTTAATGCCAGTTGTACAAAGCCCGGCTTACACGAGAGATCTCCAAATAAGCGGATGAATAAATAGTGTCACATTATCCAACGCGGAAGACGCGAGGGTCTATTTCCTAGCCAAATCCTCGCTTCTCATCAGGATCATCTCTTCTGCATAATCTTCTTACCTCTTGGCGGACTTCTAATTCTTCGCTTGGCGCACTGTTACGTTTTAATACGGGATTTTTGCTGGAGTCCAAGTAACAACGTACGTACCATCTATTCGTTTATGCGCAGCAGATTATCATGCTCTAGCCTACATTATCGTATACCTACGTCAACTAAGCTTAGCAATTATGCTGTCTCCACTATTTCAAAGCTAAGATAAATTATTTAGATTAACCTTATACATAAGAAGAGTACTAAAAATATATAAGCCCCAGCAACCTAAATGTCGTTTAAATATTAAGGCAGATAATTGTGACTTTGACACAGAAGCCACGAACAAACATGAAGATGCCAAGGTATGTATTTGTTTGGTGAAAGATTATAACGATGAAACCGATGTAGAGTGCCGTGCATTAGTAGCTAACCTATGTTTAAAAAATATATAGATTAATTTTTCATAAGATTAAAGATTACATAATTATTAGAAAGCTGAAATAAGGACACTGACATGAACATTTTAAAAGTTTAAATATAAAAAGCGTTTTTTTTACACTGTAACCTACATCAACGGACACTACACCATCAGTGGAGAAATAGAGCTGCTTCATAGTTATCAAATTTTTATAAATTAACCATTTTTATTAAGTCGCCTTGCCCTTAACGCCACAGTCTGCCGAGCTATTCTTTACTCAGAGTAATGTGAGTAAAATGGAGACCTGCGCCCAACAGTGGAATGGTAAAAGGAACGATGACGATAAATATTGCTATGGTAACTTTAAGTAACCATAGCACCTTTAATTCCAGATATCATAAGGCCACATGAATTGTAACATAAAAAATTTCCAGCTAACAGTTACTCTACAACAGCAAACTTGCACGCAAATTATTTATAAGTATTATTAAATTGATCTGTTATGTTATTATAACGTACAGTAAGTAGGTAAGTATACTATGACAAGCTGTCTTATTATAATACTAAGTTCTCCAGACTTGCCTGTGGCGATCATTTGACTGATTAACAACCGTGCTCATATTTTAAAGTGAAGCATGCTCCGAGTTTTACATTGAACCTTAAGAAACTAAGGCAGTTATAGTTGAACAAACTTGAGGTGAAAATACTTGAACTCAAACCACTCAGTGCTATAAACATTCTGCTTGGTAATATGTACTTAAATGTGTTGACATATTACGAATGTAAAAATTTATATGATCTTTATCATCAACATCACCTCCACGAGCCCTTTAATCGGTGCACTGTTGAAAACCGGCCTAATCTCGGAATGAAAAAGACAGTAAAAATATTTTTCTTCTGTAATTCATATTCGCGGGTGAGAACATTTCAACAGCAATAGAATATGTTTTGAAGAGTACAATCATTTCGTAGTCTTCTTGCATTTCCTTATATTATTAACCTATGTTAACATTGATAAATTAAATTACATAAAATTAAATAACATTAATATTTTTAACATTGACTTAATTTGTGGAAGGTATTCTGACTCATCTTTTACTAAATTCATTATTACAGCTACATAATATATTAAGATACCCCTTTATTTCACAAGGTCTCCAATTATCGTTAAAATTGCGATAGTATTTTTGAATAATAGACTGGTTCTCAATAGCTATACTGCTATCCATTTAGAAATAAAGTAACAGATACTGTTGCAAAATAAACTATGATCTAAGCAAAATATTTTTATTTTTGAGAAAATCCTTGATATTACAAGATAGACTGCGCTAATAGTGAAATGTTTTTGGCAAGTCACTAAGAAGCTTATTTCGTTACATAACTTACGACTTACGTGATATAAGCGATGACTATATAGTTAATATAACAATTTATTACCGTATATTCATAAAAAACGCATAACTAAGTCGTACTTGTCATCTTAATAATGACTCTACTATCAATCATTTAGTTCGCGCTATTACATACAATAACAGTTAAAGCCTGTTATAAAACTGTTCGGACAATAATGAGTAAGGTAACAAGCTGAGTTCTAGACTCAACAAGGTGTCTGGTGGCAGGTCGCAGCCGGCCATGGAACAACAGAAATAATAAGTCACAACAGCCCTGTTCAATGCACAACATTTTCAACGTATTTGCCATTGACATGGTAGAGTTTAAGGCTGTGATTGCTGTGGGTAAAGCAAGTTGTAATGTTAGTTAGATATAATTGAATAGGGTTGCCTTCGTAGCCTTTGTGTACTCTTTAAATATTTTGTTCTTGGTACTTTTTAAGCTTTTTACAAAATTTTCCACTCAGTTTGCATATGGTTTTTATTACACATTTCTTTAGAACACGGGACTTTTACGATTAGATGATATATCATTTGTTCTTTTACCTCCCCTTTGCGATATAGGCGATATCAAATAATATATATCGATACTAAACAAATATATTTATGTAGAGCTCATACACAACATTATATGCGTTTTTCTATATGTATATTTAGGTCATGGCAAAGCAAGGTTAAATAGAATTTACCTAGGCCTACACGTACAATTTTAGGACGCATCTGAGCTATCCATAAGACGAGATTGTGACCAAGGACTAACCTATCATATTATAATAAAAAAATGTTTAACAGTCCCACATTCTTTATTGCGCGACGAAACTACTAGATAATCTTGTTTTGATTTTATCTCTTAATTTTGGTAATAGCTAGAAAGTACCCAGTATTAGGATCCGTCGACGACAGTTATTACTGCTAACGGCACCCCTAGTGTGTGTGTTTGTGTCGGTCCGTTTGATCGCGCACAAAGGGCGCCGCTCGTGTCGTGTGTCCTCACTCACCTGATGTTTGACCATCGAGCCGCACGCACTCGAGTTGCGTATTCGCAAAGTTTTGTTATTCCACACTATGTTCGTTTTCAATGCCTAATAATAAGAACAACACGATTTTACACGTTGGTTGGTACACATATTGGTTGGATTAAGAATAACGAAGGACATGATTTATAATAGTTACAGAACCATATATAGGACATATCTACGGCAGAAAATTTGCGATTTAGTTATATAAACATTATCCACTGACTTTTTATAGTTGGGTATAGATAATAGGAGATTATATAGGAATAACTGTTGAATTATGTTTAAACAGAAGGTACTTATTACTTACAAAATTCTACTGAAAGTGAGTAAAATCACGAGACATAAACAGACTTTTAAAGATCAGAATAGACTTTAGTTATTATTTACACATTGTTCTGAATTATTTAATGTTTACGCTACATTTTTAGTGTTTTTAATCAATTCCATTTTAATTGACAGTAGTAGTAATCGATATGACTGTAAGTATAATTACTGCATAATAGAACAACGTCTCCGCCACGATTTCGCCACGACCGCCGAGAAATCATAAAGCTCCGAAGCCAGTCGTCCTAACACGAAAGAGCATATTATGTGAATTAGACCGTTACATATTTTAATAAAGTATTTAGAAATTCACGATACTTTAACATAATAATCGACTATTTTTCGCCTTGCAACTTTCAAATAGGAATATTTCACTTTAATCACTAATACTTGCAAAAACAAACTTCCCAGCTTAAAGCAACCATAGCTGAGAAGTAACGTAAATGTAATTAATGATAGGTATAATAAAGTGAAATAAAATCTGTCGATTAATATGTACCTAATCGTCTAACACGAGTCCTAGGTACGTTGATCGATATTATGAAATTAAGTCATTTAGAGCATTACATTTAATACGGATTAATCAGTAATGACACTTTAATAGTCTCATTAAGTATAATATTAGATATAGTTTTCAAATTATCTACTGTGACGAATTAAATAATTAAGAATGTTAGTAATCTGAACTAAGTAGGTAATAGCTTTCTACTGTTGATTTAATATACGAGGAATTTATTATTCCAGTTACAACTAACGTAGTAAATATGTTATTTTATTTTATTTTGTTTCGCAGTCATTAGACAACCAGTGGTTATGCACAACAGGGGAATCAAATACTTAGTTCGAAAACTGATGTGTTCTACTTCTAAAACATGCACTTAAAACATTCACACGATCCACACTGACCGTGTAGGTAAGTAGAAACAGGTAGGTACCTACGAGTAGGTACCTATTGCGTTTCGTCTTACGATAAGTGATTTTCTTCAATTGAATACCGGGAATTACTTATAAAGTTGCCTAAACCACTGCAATGTATTGAAGTATTAAATTGCGTAAAACGAAGTCTAAAGTGATCCCTGAAAAGCGTTCTCTTCATGTGAGCCCCGTAAGAGCGTTTTATTAAAGGCGGATATTTCTATGTAGGTATAAAAATTTTAAGGTAGGTAAGCTCATTGTTGATAATTATATTTTATTCTAACCAACTTTTTTGAAATAAGCTCGGGGTTTTATTTACATTTCGCAAATCTATCTACTAATGTAGTATTGGATAACCTTGGAACTGAACTAGTCCTTAATAAGACTAAAATCGAGAAAGTAAAGTTTTTTTTTGGAATTTCTTAATGTTCTATATAAAACTGTTAAACATGAAGGTGTATAGTTTATTACGATAATAATGTACCTAATTTAAGAAAATAATAGATATTTTCGGTTACAGTTAAAATACGTGCACCGGAAATGGGTAATAAGGGAAACGATAGACTAAGGATAGGAGAACGTCAATTAAGTAACTGCCTAGATAAGATAAGATAAATTTTAAGGCATGACATAGATTCCAGATGTAGTCTCTATGGAGTTAGTGGACCGGTGCCGCCAATAAAACTGTATTAGTCATATGATATTAGTTAAGGTCAATTTTGCTGGAATCTGCGTTAGACCGTAACATGGATTTTTACGATTTTTATGTAACAACAATTTAAGAGCAAGTTCAATTTAAATATCGATTATCGTAAGTAAGATCTATTGAAAACGATAATTCACACGTTGATGGATTAATTATCTTATTAGGTAATAAAAGTATGTATAAAGAAAAATATTTAAATTCCCAAGAGTACTGTCGAGCTAGCTTTCACTATCATACCTTAACAGAACACAATAGAGCTCAGCTCAGACGTTGCAATACCATCAGCGTTGCAATAGTAACAAATTACAAACAGATACCGAACAAAAGCATGTACTTACAATCAGTACAAAGACTTGCCTACGAAACGCAATTACGAGAGCAATCCGCTCACTTAATAGCTTCACTGGGGGACTCTATGTCACCAAAAATTTGCATCGTGTTATATTGGTTGTATGTTTCAAAAACGACCTAACTTTATCGACTACTAAGTGCGACAAAGTTCTAAATCAAAACAAAAACTCCGGTTTTAAAACCTTGTCGTTGTATGTTAGGTTGTGTTTGGGACGATTCGCAAGCGTTGTCGATCGATACCGAAGGCAGAGCTCGGTTGGCTCCGCCCACTGGGAGGGACGTGGCTGCTTCGGGAGCCGACACAGGCGCCGCGCGAGCGGCTTCTTTGAAGCTTTCCCCCCGCGCCACTCACAAGCGTTAGCCCCGATAACGAACGCACACAGACTCATAACGCTCCGTGCGCTCCCCCAAGCCGGTTGTCAGTCCACAAACCGGTTAGGCAGTGACAACACAGGTGATAGTGCTCAGTGTCCCAGTGTTTCGTTCAATGGATTGTTCAGTTGGTGAAATGGAAGACAAGCCGTACAGTGTTGATAGTTCCGACGATATCAACATTGAAGAGGAAGAAGAAGAACATATTGAGGAGAATCACAGTAAGTATTTTAATCTTTTACTATTAATATATTTGTTTGTTTTTCAAACAACAGTTGTTGCTATTATTTAAATTTTGTGTGGCTATCTAATACTGTGTGTGAATAGTCAAACATAGTATTTTAGTAATGAGATAATTTAAAAGTAAACTTCTTTCTTTTTACTTTTTCTAACTTCAACACTAATTTTGACATGAACTTAAAATTTTGCTAATAGTTTTACTATACCGTTAAACTACGTACACTGTAAGGAGGAAGCGAATGTCAAGTTTAATTTATTGTTGGCTTTCTTGTTTAGTATTAATATATTTAAACAAACTATACCTAGTGACATATGTTTTATGAATGTTATTAGGTAAAAGTAAAAGACGCTGTTCACAGCAAACACTTTCGGTACGAAGATAACACAGTAAGTGCAGATCTCTAAATATCATACATTGTTTCCACAGGTTATCCTCCTGACTTTCCGCTCGAGGCTTTAGTGAAGCTCGAGAGACCGTCGCCGCCTTTGCCGACGCCACCGCACACGCCCACAGACGACACGCCTCCCGCTGTTGTTATCTCCCGCCACCAACCCGGCTGGAGCCCTGCACCCCAAGCATACCCTAACTACAGACCAATGCAGACCCCATACTCCTACGAGAAACCAGTGCCGAACTACGCACACCCAATGTCTGCGTATATGCAAGCTCAAGTTGCCACACTTCCACCATCCGCGCCGTACCACGCTATGATTGTCAACCAGTGGATAAGAAACGCGGCTCTGTACCACCAGTCCTTACGCTACCCAGGTGTGATGGCGCAGAGGTTAACGGCACGAAATCCCCCTCCAATGAGAGCACCAGGCGTCCCTGGCACAAGACCCAAGAAACAGTTCATTTGCAAGTATTGCAACAGACAGTTCACCAAATCGTACAATTTACTCATCCATGAAAGAACCCACACTGATGAAAGGCCATACTCCTGTGACATTTGTGGAAAAGCTTTCAGAAGACAAGATCACTTAAGAGATCACAGGTATGTATCTGTTTATAATCCACTTAAGTAAATTAAAGCTAAAGTTAGAGCCGTTTTAACAGCTAAAGAGATTTTAGATATCTATAATAAGAAACCATAAGCTCTTACAACTGTTAATAATAATCAATTTCTCCCAGTACCTACTCTCTCGGTTAATTTAATGTTTCCTCTTTAATACAAACAACGTGATTTGGAACATGTTTCACTGAAACTCAGTTGGCGATAAGAGAGTTAAAGGTATAAAAAAAAGATCAAATTAAAAGTGTAAACCTTTTGTGAGGTCGCGGGACGGCCGCACGCGCTCAACCACAACCGGTTTCATTCTTTACGATCACCATATCATCTGTCTTGCTCTGCCGTCGAACAAATTACATGTTATATTTCTTAGCTTTTATGAGACAAACAGATTTTTAACTCAAATTATACCCGATGTCTGTTAAGAGTCTGATGCGTCTAATGCACAATAACGATAATTTACAGTCGAAACATTTACTTCGTCACCACTCGAGTATTTGTTTACACGAGTCTTCTCACCTTTGAGGTGAAAGTTTCGCTTTAAGTAATGTTCATTTTCTATCTTTCCAGGTATATACATTCAAAGGAGAAGCCTTTCAAATGTTCCGAATGCGGAAAGGGCTTCTGTCAGTCAAGGACTTTAGCAGTTCACAAGATATTGCACATGGAGGAATCTCCCCACAAATGCCCCGTTTGCAGCAAGAGTTTCAACCAAAGATCCAACTTGAAGACCCATCTGTTGACTCACAGTGATGCGAATAAACATCACATAGAACACCTAGAAGGATGCCATGAAGTGTCCTCAACGAGTCAGGTGTCAGAGAGTTCCCTTCTCGACCTCTCACACAAGCCATCACCGCCACCCGTACAACCTTATCACATTCAACCTAGCCCTCAACAATCCCCCGTCGAAGGCCCAAAAAGATCTTTGGGTTTCTCAATAGAAGATATAATGAAGCGTTAGTATTATTACTTACTTTTGGTTAAGCCACGTTGAAAGTGAAATCCTACATAACGCAGAAACAGGTTTGAGCGCGCAATTAACGCATTTGTTTAAAACCAATAAAGTTTCAATGTCAACATTATTATTGTAAATTACGTAAAAAGTAGCAAATATTTTAAGAACAAAATCATCTGCTATTGTAATTATCGATGTAGTACCTTCACTTAGAATTTTACCAAAGATTTATCGATGTCTATTTCTTAACACTTTAATCATCTTAGCTACTTACTAGGTAATGGGTATTAGACTCGTGTTTCAGTATTAATTTAATACCAGTTCTTACGTTGTTGAGACTTAACGAGTTCCCAACATTAACTATGGATGACTCAGTAATAAATCCTATTTAATTATCATTAAATATTTATAAGCTCGGATCTTCTTTCAACGCTAAAGACTGAAATTATTGTTTTATTGTTGTTATGTTTTCTTAGAGTTTTATTTGTTGTGATAACTTCTCAGTTAGGCCTAAGTTAACGGTTAACTAAAGTTACCAAAAAGTATTACCGTCGTTTTAAGTTCATTCCAAAATTTGGGGCTATGACAACTTTCAGATCATTATCATGTATGTACCTACATATTTTATTTAATAGCTAGTTTGTATTAGATTAAGTTTTTATTTCAAACATTAGAAAACTTCGTACTGGAAACTGTGCGACTTTCTTTATGAATGATTTCTTGTATATATGTGTATAGTTTTAATATAATTGTAAGATAATGAGGCTACATTTAAGAATTAAAGATTGAAAAGAGAAAATTTAAAACATATTTTTTTTGTTTCTTTTACACCCTATATTAAGCAATTGGCAACTGAATTGAAAACAAACGAATGAATCATATTATTCCTCTGAAAAATAAAAAAATGACAGATTTTCTGCCTTTTTATATTATTTTTCTTAATGTGAATTTAATAAACAAGTAGGTAGGTACTAGTGTTGAGTATCTACTATTTAATTGCAGTCAGGTCTTATACTTCAATTTAATAACAAAAACATGTCAATAAAACAATCCAAACACATATACAGAAATGGATTTTTTCCACAATTGTACACTCCTCAAAAGAATTAGCGACGTGAACAAATGTCGAAATTACTTTACCAAGTCTAAAATAAATTCATAAACGTGTAGGCCAGGTATAGTAACCTAATGCTTATAATAAATGCTATTAGAAGCCACATAGGGTAGTGTTAAATATACACCTATACCACGTTACTTTACTCGTCTGACTAGGAGAAAGTGCCCATAGCTATTACCTTATCCACCCTTGTAACGAGGTACAAGTATACAAAAGCCTAAGGTGTCACCCACGAATATACGTATACCTGTAACAATATGAGACGTTGAAGAGGAACAAAACTGTCATAGTTGCATTAACAACCAATGTCACTTGGAACATCAATCCTATTTGATGTCACAAATGGCCATTTATCGGCAGTAGTAGAATTTTTTAACGGGTTTTTTCCTATCTGTACTTCCAGAACGTGACTAATGAAACCCCATCTTAATAATTCATTTCCAAATATACAAATATTAAATATGCAAATTTATAATTATAATTAATTAGGTCATAAATACTTAACACAATATGTTGAAATATTTAAATGTTATTTAAATAAAAACTTTTACTTTTTGAAATATCACATCATCGCATCGTTATGACTGTCACGAAAACACGAATACATGAATAATTAACAAATATTTAAGATTCTTTTTATACTAAACGATGTTTGCGTAAAAATATTTAAATACAAAATCAACAATGTTTATAATATTACTATTCAAAATATTATTCTAATTTCAAAGTTCATAACAAAACTTTAATTATAAATAAGGCTTCCTCTCCCAAAAAGAAAATATTACTTTTGTTATTAAAATTAGAATAAGCAAGAAATAACTTAAAATATTATATTAAAGAGAACTTAAAATATTATATATAATTATTAAAATTCGAATAAGCAGGAAATAATAGAAAACTGCCATTGTTTTTCTTATAATTCAAAAAATCTTATAATTAAGTTACATCAAAATGCATTCGCCTGTTTTAAGATGAGAACATAACGGACAGACAGTTGAATTGCTTTCATAATATTACTAAATATTAATATTCATTCTCATATAATCTAAACGTTTAATGTAAAGGCGCGTCGTGTTTAACACCTATTAAATTCCTAAAGCTATTAAAATGCACTAATATGGTTTTTAATTTGTTTAATATGTTATATGGTTGCTAATTGCGTGTTTGGATTGCAGGTGGGATTTGATATTTATTTAAATGTCGTTGATATCGCCGACTTTGTTAGAAACGGCTTTTTTATAATTTGACGAACGCCTACGAGGCCAGTATGGCTATCATTCTTCGAGTACTTTTGATTTCCATTCAATCTGAGTTATTCGGACTCAAACTATTGATTTTTTGTTTTCTCTATCTCATTCCAAGGCAAGCAGAACTTCTCTTATGGTAACTGAACGTTGATAACATAAGTATATATAGGTACATATCTACTTATGTAGGGAGTTTTTATATATCTAGACCCTGATCAAGTATTTATAATGATCACACAAATATAGGTCTTGAGTTGGAATCAAATCAACAACCACCGCACGGGGCTAAACAGTCGATTCCACTATCAACTTAAACAATGATCCGTTTTATCATACATATTTAGTAACAAACCGCATCTATAGAAACAATATATAAAACGATTTTTAACAATGGACATATGTATGTACGCAATTTCTAACAATTATACAACTGTACTTGATAATCATACGATCTGTAACGTGTTAAATTAACACTTAAATCATTACTCATGGTTCCCAACTTATCTTGCCTGTTTATCACTCTCTATAAATCGTAATAGAGCTATGAAAATTGAAGAAGGACCCGCCCGTATCAACAACAATAGACGTAGAGTTAGAGCTTATGCGTTTACACACTGGACAGAAGAATCCATATATGAACTATAACAATTACATGTTTACTCAATGTTATGATAATAAATAGTACGGCGTCTCGAACCTTAGTTATGTAAATTATGCTTGTCATTAACTATAACCTTATGCATAATTGAAATAGCATAACTTGCTCGATAGCGGTATAGCGTAGTCTGCTTAGGCACGGTTAAAGGTGTTGGCCGCCAACGGGCACCAGTGTGGACAGTGCGAGAAGGTATTCTTTGCGATTCAGTCTACCGTGGGGATTATGGGCAAAAGCGCCGTAGGAGTGACCTATGAAAAGCAGTGGCCTTAGGCTGGTGATGACGATATTAATTCATATTTATCAATCTTTTTGACTAATGGCAATACATTTTACTGTGAGTATTAAACGGGAATAAATACATCAACATCAATCATCAAACGTTTTTGTCGTCAGACGAGGGAATCCTCTCACGATGAAAAGGGTTAAGGCCATGATTTACCGTGCAAAGTGTGAATTAGCAACTAAACACAATAAAATTGTACTTAATGTGAATAAGAATTATACCTACATGCTTTTTAAAAATCATTGTTTTATTGTACTCACGATAAATGTATGTACACTACCGTTCAAACTATTTGACCACCTGCACTTTTCTTTAAATTACAAATCTTTAAAAAAATAATTTTATTAGGTTTCATCGTTTATACCTCACCGCAATGTACTTATCGACACTAAAAGGTTATATCTACAGCCTGTTGTTATTTGCCGATTCCTGGTCATAGAACTAAAGTAGTATTATAGTCGGAATTTCGTCAAAGTCAGTCTTTGCAGTGATAGTTTATTTTAATCAAGTTGTTGGATAATTAACATAGTATCTAAATGTAAAATAACTACTGCAAATATTTTTACATTAGTTATCTGATGTTGCTTGCCTAATAAACGCGATCTTCGCAGTGGCATACTTAAAGTATCAAAATATTTGTTTGTATTTTAACATAGAGTTTTATATTTTGAACAAAATTTAAACAACGAAGGAACATTTTCAAGAGACCAGGGGAATAATAATTAGAAAGATTAATAGCTAAGTTGTTCAAATTGTGCGAAGCCGCCATAAAAACAAGTGTGGACACATATGTGAATTCAAAATTTAAGAACTATTTAACTATTATGTTTAAAAAATTTATAATTGAAACTTATACAATATGCATTTTACTGAGTCGGCAAATAATTTTGAGCGCTAGTGTAAATATACAAAGTTGCATAGTCTTTTGTTAATATCACGGTTCCTTTATTGTTATAGGTACAATTATTTAAGCCAAGTAAAATTAAGAAGATTTATATTCCTAAATATATACATATATAAACAAAAACGTAACTTCACGCCTGTAGTCCCCGAAGGATTAGGCAGAGGAGTGTAGTACACTCCCACATTTCACTTATGTTTCGTCCCACAATGTATATTTATAAATATTTCCTTATAAATTTACTAGTATACAAATGCTTTATGAAGTTCGTTAAGCACGCTGAACGAATCGATTCGCTTAGCCGTTTCATATAACGGCACCTTTAACCTAGTGTGTGCGTTGCTTAATATGTGGTTGTTTAAGAATTCGTTAAAGTAGGTACTACAAAGAAAATTTTTGATATTCAAATCTTTTTAAAATGTTATTTTCATTATAGAGAGATACATGTAAAGTCTGCTATTAGAGTCACACTTTGTTATTTATTGCACATATTTATGAAATAAGTTAGATATCTTTGCAAACTCGGTATGAGATTTTTTTTATATTCGATATAGAATACAATGAATAAATAATAAAGCAACAACATTACCATATTTGCATATTCTGAAATCAAAACCATGAATTAAGTGAATTATTGAGATGTTTAAATTAAATAAACAATAATATTACGATTTAGTATGACGACGAGGTACGACAAGTGTAAAATTTCTTAGTAGGTATATGACTACAAATAAAACAAAAATTATCAGTACCTATGTGGAACTACACAAAACATGTCTGCAAATCATGAAGAAAACTGATTGTTTCATATAGACAAGTCACAAAGCACTAGATATAAAATAATTTCACCATTAAATAACTAAATTCAACATAAGTGGGTACAGTGAGAGAACAAACTGTAACAAAAGCTTTAATATTGAATACACGCCTTACATTTTGTAAAATGAGCTTAAACTTTTACACATTACGTCATACAATAACGCACAACGGTCGGCTCAACGCAAATTTACTTTTATAACATGTCGAAACAACTTGAACGGTTTACGCATCACACAAACCTCAAACCGCTCGAGCCAAACCCATAATTATAATTAATTTCGTTACATTATCAAAATGGATGTCGGGTGGTATAGCACGAACTGTGACGTTAAGGCCGTTGTACACTCTAATGGGAGTATACAACATGCTGGTAGAAAATGTTAGAACCGTGTAACGGTTGTGTGAAATTGTTTTAACTCGCGCTTTTGGCTGTTATTATCAAAATAAGCCACAGTCAAAGCGAAAGGTTAAAAGTTTTGAGTGCCTTAAATTTTATGTATCATTTTGATGCGCTAGAACCAGTATAAGTTGTTATTAGGTACGAAATGAAATATGTAGTAATAACGTTTAGAATAATTTCAGACTGCGCCCGAAGTTACCTCAATTATTGTAGCCAAGTAGAGTCCAATTTTATAGTTATCATAAGAGTTTGACAACTCGCGCCATCTAGTTTCAATAGCTGGAACTACGATGTGTCATTTGTCACAACGCGATGTCGCTACGGGCATTCCGTATGCATCATGTGGTAACATTTCTCACGATTATGATAGCTAAATATTGGAGCATAAAAGAAATTATCGATTCCCTAATTGCTTTGTATACAAAGTATTTTAACTAAAACAAAGGTTTATACTGCAATGGTTTATTACACAAAATCAATAAAATTATACATATTTATTTATGTAACTAACTTAAAAGCAATGCTCATGGGAATAGTCAATTTGATTGAATAAGTTGATTAATTAAATAAACGGACGTAAATAAATCGAAAAACCGTAATATCACGCCTGTTATCCACAAAGGGATAGGCAGGGGAGTGAAGCACACTCCCACTTTTCACCAGTTATATGTACCTACGTTCCATCGTGGGATAGGTAGTGAGCCTATTGCCACACACTAGGCAGGGATTCAGATTCCGAGCTACTAATTACCTGAATCTTAATTATATACTTAAAATCAACGGGGAAGTTTCGTTTTATAGTTTGTTTTAGATTGTATTTACTGGCAGTCGTGTGTAATTTTATACATAGGGGGTAGTAGGTGGTTTTTATAAATGGCACAAATTTGCTCTCCGTAGCTGCAATTTGCCAGTCAATGAAAATTGCTACAAATCCCTTCTGATTGAGGTCTAATCGCTGACGAAATCGCGATTGCAGTCAAAACGCCGACTTTTCCCATGACTAGTCCAAAATACTTCCAATAATCGGCTCTTCTCCTTTTGTTCAAATTAAAAGCAATTCAGTGTGGATTAAACTTGAATTTGGACAGATTAAGCATTACAACCGCAATATTTCAAGCGTTATTTCGTTCTGCGCAGGCGCATACTGACTGACGGGCTCATTGATTTATGAATGCACTGTATTGATTTATCGACACTAATTCCAGCAGTTATATTCAATTACCTATAATCGCGCTCGCTTCAATAGTTACAGTAGCAGATGTTAGATGTATTGATATTGCGACAAGACAGGAATATATAGATAGTAGATACTAATTCTGAGTATTTCAAAGTTGAAGTACGAATTTGGAATATACTCAGGCAGGGTTAAAAAAAATGATAACTGTGTTTACGTGTGGTAAAAATAATTAAGAATAACATAGTGAGTGCGTGTTTATACATATATGTGTGTATATTATTAGGTATAATTCCCGGCTTAACTCACCTACTTTCGGACTTGTACCGTTGCGAAGAGTGTAATCTTCGGGAGCCCACGAAGAAGGATCTGTTAAGGGTCAAAACTAATCGAGCCTTCCCGAAAAGCACTACTGAATAAAGCGGGTACATACATATGTAATCAAGACTAACATAGGTGAGAAACTACAAATTTTATTAATAATGAACAACGATTTGTACAAATTAAAAAACATCGCTGAACTGAATGTATTTTATGTTGCATTTTAATACATACATTATGCCTGTCAGGTGGTTTAGTATTTCATCGCATGCAGTGGGCGCGACGGTTCTAATTGGTTGGAAAGAAACCTACTATTCCATGATTTGTTATGATTGACAGCTGCCAATCTGTTGCGGGGTTGATTTCCAGGTGGCGTGCGTTCCGAGGAGGGATATACATGAAATAATTTTAGTGTTATTGCATCAGTTATGTATATAGGTTTTTTTTTTTTTTTTTTTTTTCGTCAGGAAAACTCAGGTCGAGTACCTATCGCCACGGGGCCGACGATAGGTTATG
>DWEE01000707.1:0-15758 GCA_018245755.1 Parelbella macleannani | reverse complement strand
ATATTTATAAATAGATTCATATATATATATGTATTATGCATTTTTCATAACTACATTGAAGTTTTTATTATGTGTGTTTAGTATGTAACATTTTTTCAATGTGTGATTATTACACGTTATATGCGGCTTGACATTGGCCGACCCGACCGCGTTCGCAATACAGATATAAAATGTATGCTTTTAACAGTGCTGGTGTAAAAATGAGAAATATAGTACGTGAATCCAACGTTTATAAAGAAAGTACATTAACAATTCACGAAAAGAATCATGAATAAGAATGTAGAGTTTCATAAAAGTGGAGATAATTATCAACGGGTCGTGTGGATGGCGGTAGAGATAGCCGTCTCGGTTTTAGAGTAAGAAGTTAACATACACGCGCGGTACCGCCGCTAAACGGTGCCCTAATCGTGATAGAGTTCTGTCACGAGCACGTGAGACTCTCTACCTTTAGCGCACATTATTCGCCTTGAGTTGGATTAAGCATTGTCAATTCGCAGAAAATGATCATTATATTATTATAATTGTGTTATTGTTTTTGAAAATGTTAAGAATTTATTCAATTGTACAGATCTGATTAAATGTGTACCGGCGTAATTCACATAATTATGTTCGTAGCCCAGCTTTGGGTTATTGGGCATTCTGAGCAAGGCAATATAGGTATTATGAAGTAAGATCTGCTTACCTCAAACGTATGTATGTAATACATGATACATAAGCAGGTATATATAAGATTCATTGGATGATAATTAATAAATTAATCATAGCCACTGTTCTACATTATCTTTTTAATTATTAAATATGTACATAAAATTTTAGGCATCGTAATTACGATTCGATATTTTGAATAACTTAAATCTTGTTTACATTTTTAAATAAAAGCCGTACATCTCAGTGTTAACGTGCATGCTCTACAATTATACGATAATTATTGAGAGTCATTCGGTCCGAATATATCTATGTAGTCCCTTAACAATATTTGGTAACAGATACTATGCAAGCCCGACAATACTATCACGTACATTTCACTTAATCTGTCCGTTTCGTTGCGTAAAGCCTGTATGTTTGTCTGTCATACCCCGTATTGTAGATTTGACAACGGATTGGCGTAATGCAAAATCGGCTTCAGGATAAGCAATCAGGATAAATGAGTTGATTAAGTATGAGGTTTCATTTGGTCATGCATTGTACAAAGTTTACAGACTTAGTGAATACTGTTGACTTAAAACTTAAAACTGCCGTTAATAGATATTCTAAAAGGCGCCTAGATTTAGTTTCTGAAAGGATTACCTACAAAGATAGATTAGTATTTCTACATGTATTTATTTAGTGCTGTGTTGCATTTCCTTATATTTATTTTTTATTAAACTGTTTTTAATATTGCTATGTATACCTACGTAGATATGATTATAGGCAAACTAACTATAGTTTATAGAAAGTTTTCGCAGATTATTGTATCGGTTAATGGAATTCATTCAACTATGTCGTTATCTATCTCGGTTTCTTTCAAATGCTACGAATCTTCATAAATACACGATGAATCAAGACTTTTTTGTGTCAATAAAATAATTCCAAAATATTTCTTGATTAGATCCGAGTAATGTTTTCCTAAAAAAGGTATTGACTGTTTACGGTATCCAAATAATAAAATATTAGTAATAGTAAGTAAGAAAAATATTAATAATAGTAGCCCAAATAGTAAAAACACTAATATTAAAGTATTAATAATAGAAATAACTAGTATTACTCATATTAGTAACAAAATATTCAATTTAGCTTCTTATAACATCAAAGTATGAGAACGTTAATATTGCCCTATTTTATTACCCATTCAATTTTCGCTCTAAGAGTTGTTACGAATAAATTCATATTAAATTGAATTATGCCAATATAATATCGTAAATGTATTTAGCATGGCTTTCTATGGGGTCAGAGGTGACCCCATTCGCAAAGACTGTTGTACCATTGGCGTTGGCAGTCAGATTTCACGGCAATATTACAATGGGGTAAACAATAAGTGGTTTTATGAGACCTGTTCGGTTACCACCGGCTAAGGATGTGTTCGACTCTCGACGAATGACGCAAAGCGATCAGGCATGTTTCGGGAAAAGATAATACATATGTATATTACCTATCGTATAAGAAGCCTATCATAATGTAGGATACTCGTTCTTAATGAAAATAATGAACCAGAGAAAATGATTCACGAAAAAAAACGAATATCACCATAGTTGTATAATTAATGAAAAATCTGCCATCTTCATTAAAAAAAAATTAAATTTCGAACTACAAAATAATTTTCAAAGTAACGTCCTGTACATATACAATATACATGTACGTACATTATTATTTAATAATTAATACTCGTTTCACACTGAGCTACAATTAAACATGTTACAGTACCGGTACCCTCATTAAAATAACAGGAATCAATTCAAAAATTCCTACGTTTATTATTATTTATTGACCAACAGTTTCCCGTGCATGAGATATGGCATGAATTTCGCACATTGTCTATTAATTTGAATAAAAACACTCTACTGAGCTTTACTGCCCTGTTATTCCAATTATTACGAGAACGCCACCTCTCGCTTAGTTAGTCAATACGGCGCAAATTGTAAGCGGAGAGCGGAAACGTTCCGGAAATTTTTGAAAAAAAATCCTTCTATTTAAACATGTACAACGACATTTCTAGCAAAATAAAAATATGAATATCTTTAGGAAATAGAAAGTCAACTAAAGGTAACAGAGACATCAATACATTTGAAGGAGATAAATTAAAAAGTTTTTCTTATAAAAAAAATGGGAAGGCCTGTTTATTTTTATTGTTTGTATAGAGGATGATCGTGTTTTCAATCGACGTTTTTGGTCGATTATTTCAAGTTTTATATAAAGTCACAGTTTACACCTTTTAAATTTAGACTATCAAAAGTTTTCTTTACTCAGACCATATATAATACGACTAATGTACAAACAGTTGAAAAGTTTGTCGCTAGGATGGCTCGCTATTTTGACTACTAATATATGTGTACCTTGCCGTCTCTCTTGGCTTAAACCTAGCACAATACAGGGTGTTTGTACAAACGGGCCTTGTTTAATATTTATGACTTCGGACAGATTAAATTATTCCCCCCGACTCGGACACCAGCTCGCTGACATTTATATAACTGTTTTAAAATAAATCCTGTGAAATGGCTCCAAAGGCAACTAGCCAACGGTGGGCATAAATTATTTTGAGGAAAGATGGTATGCTGATAATTATCTATAAACAGAAAGTGAAAGCTAACGATTGTTAACATGCATACATAGAAAGAATGACACAAAATGCCACTTAAATGCTCATTTGATTGAAAGATGACATATAGACGACTCTACTTCAAGTTAATAGTTACAAAAGGACGAATGAATGTTACAATCAATTGACATTATATAAACTTACAAGCAACATATCATAGTAACATTTAAATTTTCACAGATGTCTCTGTCGTACACAAAGAGATTATAAACATTGGCCTTTGAGCGAAATAATGTTGTTTCGGATATCAGCGGTGATATGTTTGCGGAACGTTGCAAAGGGCATGCCTCTTTCTTCGCGATCAAATAGACTGCGATTGGGTATGGTCGCGGTTGCAGCGGGGTAATCAAAAATAATACATATAAGAAACTAATAAAGCTTTGCACTAATTATCCTAAAATGTAACCGTTAGCCTTAATGACCTTCGTGCATATTAAGTTATTAATATAAAATTCTGCAGTATACTGCAGTGGAGTAAACGTGTAAAAAACGATAACTGCACGATCACGTGCTGATCTAGTTACATACCAAGAGGGTGGGCTCTATCAACAAATTTAATGACTAATTGACTCGCAAAAATAATCTAAAAAGCTGATTAATTTATAAATAAACTCAACGTCGGCCGGACTGTAATCGGATTACGATCGTCCGATGTTGTTTGATCGATCGTTGATCGCTTTATTTTATTTTCGCAGAGCCATTCAGATCTGTCAATGTAACGCTTATTATGTTTTGGAAACCGATAATCCGCGTACAAATATGAAGGGCGTATTAGCGCAAATGTTTAAAATTATCAGTGACAAATGAAAAGTTTTTACGCGTGAATTTACATATGGTTTTGTCCGTTTTCCTGTTATTCCAATTTGAAGTCTACATGAATGAGCGAATTGTCCTTTATCGAACGTAAACGTAAAATTGTAAATGTACCGGTAATGTTGCAGGGAATTCATAACTGAATTGAAAAAAAGGATAGGTAGTTTTATTATTACTGTATATTCAAGCCACTTGCAGTGTAGGCAGAGAGCACTAAGAAATAAAATATTGGCTCGGTATGTCATTATGAATATATTTGGACTATTAAAAGAGTAATGACTTAATAAAATATTACATAGCGCTTCTTGAAATTTAAACTTTTTACTAAATAATAATCTTACAACGCCCGCTGACAGTCGCACCATCTCGACAGATGCCGAAATACCGCAGTCGTGCTTTCCGCAAATGCCGGCGCGCACTCGCCAATCGCGATGTGTTAATATTATTTACAACTGTAGGCAAGTTTCGTAATTGAAGCCAGCGCAGCTCATTCGAATCAATGCTCATTGAGAAAATGGGTCACGGTATTGATGGAATGCGACGAACATGAACAGCCTTGTAAAACCTTGGATAATACGTAAAGCCTTGTTAACGTAACGTGACATCACGCCTGTAATCCCCGAAGGTGTTGCCTGAGGAGTGTAGTACACTCCCAGTTACATTTACGTCCCATGGAATAGGTGGTGAGACTTTTATTGCTATACACCAGGCACAGATGCAGACTCCGAGCCACTATTAGAAATTCTAAACTATAAAAATCCAATAGTATCTGACCCGGGATTTAAACCTAGGACCTCCCCATGGGCAGGCACGCTTGGAACCACTTGACCAACTTTATAGGAGCGTGATGTTACGTTTGTATAAAAACAATTCGGATTGCATCGACCAAAGGCAATTTAATAAAGTGCAATACATAAAACAGAATAAAATATATCAATGAACTAGAATCAAATCCTTTATCAAACACTATCAGTTACGCCTATATCATATCTTCATCGAATAAAATCAAGTTTCCAACACCTTCCGCTTAATGTAGTAATCTTGTTACATAATTATAAATTCTTACGCGTCCTCAGACTTGGCTAACGCTGTATTTTACTTAATATATCGTGCTTTTAAATTAATGCAACTATCGTATAAAAAATAGATATATAGAAAGACTAAAAACATCATCAGGAAAACAGTTTATTAATTTTGTATAAAGTGTGACGTCGAAATTAGTCATTCAGAATGAATATGTATTCTTACTTAATTGTTAGGTTTCTCTTTCACATGTACCAGATCTAGAGCGAGATGGACAGTCAGATGTGCATCGTCATCATCAATCCTTTATTAATTCACTATTAGTTTCGAGTTTCTTCTCGTAATTATTATTATTAAATTATCATGGCTAGTCTCTTACGGCCAATACACTATTTTCTCGTAATTAAAAGGCTTAAGACTACCACGTCTACCGCGGCGAACAAATGCATGTTGACGGATTTCACAAACCCTACAAAGTCATAAAAAATATATAAAACTTTATGATGAAGTCCAGGTAGTTTGGATTTCACAGCAATATTTTTTACAATTATAGCAAATGATATTTAATTTTAGAAATCCAAAGAATTTTGTAATCCGGAATGCCTAGCAAGATTCGAACCCCAGGAAACTCGATCGCGACACTAAAATCAAAACCACCAAACTTCAACATATTTTTGTCACTGATCAATATGAAACCTAAATATTGTGTAGTCTTATTTAATAAGATAATTTAAATTCTTATTGAAACTTATGTAGTTTACGAAAAGCTGTGACCTTCGCAATGCCGTTAGAGGAATGCTGGACCTTTATAATCGGATTGCCGTTTAATCGCCTAATGCTCGACTTCGTTACTGATTAGGAACAATGCTTCGCTCAGGTACTTTAGAGTTTTTTCTTCTCATTTTATAACGTGTGTAAATTTTTTGTAGTATTTTTAGTACCAATAAAAATGTATTTAAAAAATTTTGCAAAAAATGAAAATAAAACGCAATGAAATTTAATCAAAACATCTATTTATGTTCTTGTACAGTTCTATCCTGTACTATAGTATTATAATACTACGTATCAGTTTTATATTTAGTGTATTATGTGTAGAAACACGATAAATAAGTCCGCGATAGCAGGCTGAACTGCATCGCATACGCAAACAGTTAGCTGAAGTCTTAAAAACACATGATTGCCAGTACTTTCTCCAGTGTGATAACTCCCTAACAACTGAAATTACACTTGTCGAATATAACATTAAGGAAATCGAAAGTCAACAAACTGAATAGCGTACAGAAGTACGTGAAAATGGAAATAACTATATAGATACGGCTGAAGCATGAATAAAGCCAAAAAATGGATAGAAAATGAAGGAATCAGGCATACAATATATAGGAAATAAACAAGACAAAAGAAAAGAACCATCAATAGCAAGACAATATATCTTGCATTAGCCAAAAAAATCGAAGTTTAATATACCACAACCCTAGCGAGAGCCGTAGCTGAGAAACTAAGCAGCAAATGAAACGCCACCATTCTCCATAATTGCCATCCACTCCGCTAGACAAATTCTGAGTTTCCTTGCTCTTTGTGCGCGCAACTATCTCCGCGTTTCCACACAATACGAACAAACGTACAACGAACGTGACATTTGCAAATACGTCGGACATTACTCATCGGACGCATTGTCCGGAGTCGGCAACAGCTGTACGATTAAAGATTATATCCTTAACGGTACGCGGGCGGAGTGCGGCCACACGGAACCCCGCCGGGTAAGGCGAGACGCTCACATAGCGAACTTCAGACCTTGCCGATTGAAATGCTAACAAACGTATGAATTTAGAATTACTATTGGACAATACAGCTGATATAAGTGATCTGATCATATTAACAATTATAATTAATGGTAAATTTAAGTCATTTTCGATTAGGTTAGGTTAGGTAATGTATAGTTTGTACATAATATAATATATAACAAGATAAGTCAAAATAAGTTTTAAAATATAATACTGTTACTAACATCCATATATAATTTTACTATTATTAGCGGTATAAAACAGCAAGGAGTTTAATTTTGTGATAGGTCAGAACGCTTAAAATTAACTACAAACGGCACTATAAGCAATTCTAAGCACGTCTTCAACAGCCGGCGTCCCACTGTGCAATTTCTCAGTCCCACTATGTAGTTTATTATGTCGCTAAACATTATAATTGCCGTTTACAGTCGGATCGCTATTAAGACTTCCAGAATGATCTATCTAAAGTACACGCAATTGTGCATCGCTCTACATGCTATTGAATTTAAAAATTTGATCACTGATCAACAGTCACCTTAGTGTCGTTAGTCTGTTAATGTTATATTTGAGTTCGAAATAACTCAGACTAAATTTTTGAATGCATAAAAATGCAGAAGTATATTCTGATTTGGAAAAGATTTACTTGTCTTAATCACGTTTTGAATTGTTTATTATTATAATGTATTAATAGCTTAAAACTAACCGACCGTTAACTCATTGGCATTAAATAAAGGGCAAGATTTTCACACTAGTAAAATGAAGAGCACGTATTAATTATCAAGTATCTCGGATCTAATTTAACGTCTCCCGTCAATCCAGCCTACACAGGAGTCCAAGTGGGAGTAAATAATGATCGCTCCGCACGAACTGAACGGAGCACTTAATCGCACTTGAACAGCAATCTTTAACTAGATGTGCGGGCGTCCTGGCCTTGTCGCCGGTTGTCAGTACGGTGGGCAACACAGTTACATACAGTTTAGGGATGTTGCGTCGGACATTACCGGCTTCGATTGTTGTCGGATTGTCATGGATGTTTGGTTGTGCACTCTGTTCGAGCATTGCTGGCTTAGACATTGAATTGATTTCTATGATCATTCTCGTTTTATATATGTTTCACTGCATTTAAGTATCGCTATTAGAATTATAATCGTCTTGGACTGCACCGTGTATAATATTCGTCCACAACGCGTTTTACTTGACTGTAAATTAAAATAAAAGAGTAATCTATCAATAAGGTCAGGAATATACAATTTTTGATGAGCATCAGAATTCGTATCCAAGCCACGAGACCTCGTGGACTAGGTGCGGTTATGTGCGCAAACCCATCAATAAAATTTATAAACGACGCAGTTCTAGACACTAGCGATAAATGAGTACCCGCTAATGTTAAATTCTCACCAATGGACCAATTACCATTAAATCTCGGCTAATATCGTTAAATTACAATTAAATTTATATCTGACTTACTGATTGGTTTTTGATCTTTTATTATCACTGGTTTTCAAAGCCGGGACTGATCTAAATTCCAGATATCCCCTGACGGTGAACAGAAACTTTTGCGCAACAATTTGAAATTAAAACATATATGCTATAATCTTTAATCTTCTTGCAATATCACAACAAATACAGAAAATACAGCCTTATTAAGATTGTCCAATTGATAGTGGATATGTTGGCTTAAGCATAGACTCCTTGACCACTGGGCCGGTGGTTGTGCGTTAGATTATCACCCAGAACATTTGTGTTTGTCTATGTTAAAAAAATATTTATCAATGCAAGTAATAGATTATAACTGTACATAATACGGTTCAAAAGTTTTCTGGTCACCGAACACGAGACACCTAGCTTAGGATCAGATGACCGTTATTGTTCAAAGATACCATTAGATTAACAATAAACGTCCTCGAAAGATTATTTCTCTTTCCCGTTAAATTAATATCAAAAAGATCAAGGACAGATTGATCGATTTTGTAAATACGATTATTACATTCGAAGCACTCTGAAGATAAAAGCACAAATGAATCCGTACCAGATTCGGGATCGGTAGGTACATACGTCAATCAGACACCTCGAACCAATGAAGACAATATACCAATCGCAGTTGTCTAGCTACAGATGGGCTAAATGAAAATAAATTAAACCTTATTCGATGGTAATAGAATTGTTAATTAAATAGCGCAACGCGTTAACAGCAAAACTAAGTTGGCTGTGTCTGAAATCGAAAAAGCTTCAAATGACGGTTCAAGTGCTTTATAATTGATTTGCTCGTGGGAAATTAGACCTTATCAGCTTGAAATAGGACCGTTAATGATTGGAATGAACAACGACAGCTGTAAAAGTGTGTTGGTTGATACGAGATTGACGTTGCGTACCGTTAGCCGGTCGATTGGGGCACTGCACTCGTCTCGTGGCTATTGCGACCACTTCACACCATCGCATCGTAGTACGTGCGCGATAAAATAATTAGTCTAAATTAATTGAGACATATACATGTCTATACATTGATGACATTGATAGCTATTTGAGAGTCGTTTCCGTCGTTAATTTTATGCGTTTCTTTGTACCGTGGCGTTTTCATCAAAGTGGTTTTTAGAAAAACTTGTCTATATACTCGTAAAAGGGAAATTTATGAAACTAACAGTGATATTTGATGTTCTCAGATGTAATCGCTGAAACAAAAAAATCCCGTAGCGTTGAATAATAGACGCTTACAGTTATCACCAAGATTTTAACTTTATCTAATATCATCTTTTTCACACTTCCTTTTTAGCAGTTCAAATCAAATCTCAGTCTCATCTGAAATGTGATAAATTTCAGATGCGTGGTTTGATATAAAGAGACCACCTGCTTTTTATATGGCTACACATACCTATGATATATGTCTAACAGAAAAAACAATGAAATGGCTTGCTAATGTTCTTGACTATTTTATATTTAAGCGACTATTCGGGTGTACATAAAATAAATGGTCCTCTAGCGAGGTTGAATGACGATATACGCAAAGCGGTTGGCAGCGGTTGGATTCGAAGAGCTGAAGATCGATCTGAGTAGCGTGCTATTGGAGAGGCCTATGTCCCGCAGTGAATGGGAGTAGGCTGATGATGATGGTGGTGGTGATATAAAATAATAATATTTGAGTAAAAATGCTCTTAATATACCAAAATATTACTTCTGGAGTCCATTACAGGTGTTGATATCGAAATTACAGTATGTCCTATATAATTATTGTTCCATTTTGTTTAATTCAACTGCCGCCTTTCTCACTAAATAACGAAAACAAACCAAAAAAATAATAACCCTATTCAAGACATGAACTGTGGATTTTTCTAATCAACTTTCTCAGCGTTACCGCACACGGCTACTGAAACACGTGAAGAAATTACACTTTACCATTTTTTAGTGTTCCGTATAAATTATGAAATCTATTCCATATATTACTCATGGAGTTACAAATGGATATGCGGACAATTATTATTATATTGGATATGCGGACAATTATTATCTAATATTAACCATTACACGTCATGTAATTACCTAATGAAATACAATAACAAGCATAACGTTTTTTAAATGCGTAAAATTAAATTTTTACATTGTTTCCCATTTTTCCTTTCTTTTCTCTAAAATTAACTCTTACTATGAGGTTGTCGGGAAAAATATCTCTATCAACAATAACACATAATTTTATGTACTTTATTTTTTACGATATTGATCCCACAAAATCATTGTCCCCATTCAGGTCTCAAATACATATTTGAAGGTTTGGTATTACGGAACTCTGAATTCCCGAGCCCGACTCACTCTTGATCAATTTTTTAACCTTTGCCCATCATGCCACAACAATAGACGCCACACAAAAAAATACACAAACAATACATTGTTCTATGAAGCGTAAAATAATGCACTTCGAACCAAAATTACTTTTCACTTTTTACCCTTTACCGTAACGCGTCATTCCATTTTCTCATAGATATGTATATATACATATATTTTTTCTAATACCAATCACACGGCAGGTTTTAATCAAACCAATCAAGCAACTGATCGATCGATACGTCCATGCAATCTCGATTACGCGCTTATACAGCAAAAAATAGAGTTCATTTTTGTTTGTACTACGTACACAAAGCAGTGATGTACGATCGATAACGATCTTTGATGATCGAACAGTTTATTGAATAGTCTCGAACTGTTGCCGATCGCAGTACAAATGGGTGTGTTACCCGCACCACGGGGCGGCTCTAAAGACGTGTTGTGTCGATAAAAAATTAGCGATAATAATAAGACCGCAAACTGTGCGGCCCATTTTCCGGAGTCCCGTACATTTTATTATTAAATAATTTGCTGCTAGGTAGGTGTGCCCGCGAATAAAAGATTTGTTTCTATAACACGTCTATCAATAGCAGATTGATCTACAGGAAATCGATCTATAGCAAGTCGTATTATAACGCAGATCTGTAGCACGGCGAAAATTGAATTAACGGTTTCGGTTTTGATTTTAATTATAATTGAATTATTCTATAGTAATTAATTGAATAGTTCGACATTCTGTTTTTATTATATTTTTACCAATAATAATATACCTACATAGATATATTGACCGTTATGATTGTTACTGTGACATCGACATCTAAAATTGAAATTTAATTTGGTTACACACGTGCCCGATGTACGGCAATGGGCTCAGCCACTATTCCAGAGTAGCAGACATAATATAACTGGTGAATCATGTACCCTACCCTTTGTGTAACCCTTCAGGGAAATACAGGTGTGGTGTCATGTTTTGCACGTATACATACATATGTATAAAACGATAAAGAAATGTACAAAAATACGAAAAAAGCCTTCATCTTTTATCTATGGTCTTTAAAGTTCGAGCAACACCGTTTCGCGACAGTGCCTAGTAATTGTGGCGTTGTTATCTAAAAACTCAGGCCCCGCAAGTGTCCATCTATTTAAAACAATGCTCAGTAATCCTTCTATTGTTTTAATCCGTGTCGCGTGTGGTCCATAGCGCCTACGTAATGTAAATGCATTACAAATACTGATCGAGATTATTTCGAATTCAGAACAGGTATTGACCGTTTTAAATTCCACAGATAATGAACGACTCTTTTTAATCTGTTGCACAACCCGATTCATCTCGACACCACGTTTTACGTCAGTAAGTTAAATAATGTAAACAAGTCTACAGTTACATCGTGTTCCAACGGGATGTGTCGTTGGCATTATTCTTATAAAATTTATACATTTTAGAGAACTATTTTAAATAGTAGTGTTGTAGCTCACCCACCGTGGTATCACTTAGTTTGCCGATAAAAATCCGTATCAAAATGTTATCTCCTCATTTAAAAAATGAAGTAAGAATTTCATTTTTTTTATTGTGAGACCAAGGTTGAGAACTTGTCAATGGTAAAAGAAATCATTCCATGGCACCCACCGGGTACAGTTACAAATATAAGTGTGATGAATCTTACAAGCTTTCCGTGAAAGCAGTAATTGTAACAATGGATAGTTTGATGGAGCTCGTTAGAAAGAAAATTTTCCACTGTTTACACGTGTATGTGGTAAATTACATTTTAATAGGTCATAATTTACTTTCTTAAAATATATTTTTCGATTCCGACATTGCCAGTTATGAGAAAAGAAAAAGATAGAAATATTTTAAGTAGAGTTCAATATTTGTGATTTTTATACATTAATTGAATAGAACGAAACAATACAGTGAACCATTGTAAAAAAATCCCTTATACAGAGAGCCCTGGTACGTGCCTGCTATTTCAATACAAACATTTCTTACTTAATCAAGTTAGTACTGAGTGATTAAGTACCTCCAGTTGAAAAATTCAAATTAAATAGTTGTAAGTCGGTTTACCTGTAGGTACATACATATGTATATGTTTATCCAGGCTTCTCTCTGTAACGGCTAAGCGCTAATCTGAATAAACTCACAGTTAATTGGTAGTGTTTAATGTATGCACGAGTGTATAGATGACAGAAAAAAATTTAAAATCACGAAAAGTATTTTTATGCAAAATGACATGTTCCAGCTCAATGCGATGTCAAAAATAGGTATTAAAATACGATTTAACATTAGGCAGCGAAAACAAAAACGCAATCACGATATCAAATGCACACGAAAATTACAATCGTAATAACACTGGCAACGAATATTAAAAATAATAATGGCGGACACCAAGATGGCGGACGCGAATACGCGAATGGTATTAAACCAAAAATAATGACCGACGCGTTATGCGTTATAATATATTAATAATAGTTTTAAGAACGAAAATGACCCATAATCATATGGGATAGAAAATTGTTTTCAAAATGACCGGCGCGGGAGAAAAAGTTTGGGAGCTCTTGATGGCGTTTCCCATTATGCGATGTCTGATGAGACGAAAAAGTGACGGATTCGGTCGGCGGCGATGCGAATGTTGAGTTTCTTTGATTAGTGCGTGGGTCAATCAGATAGTTCGTTGACCTCTGATGGGAACATATGCCCGCATTGATTGGCTTTAATTTATTTTAATTAATGATTTTGTCAATGTATTAAACTGTCAACATATGCTAATACAATGTAAAAGAGTGTCGATTCAATCAGCGTTAAAAAACTCATTGAAGTCTGTTCGTTCGTTTTAGAACTAGAAAACAATAGATATAATACACGAACGCTCACACAAACAAACATACTCGCGCATAGATTTTATGTCTCTCGGTTCCTATGATTTGGTATAATATAAGGCTTCCCAACAAAAGGCCTTTGTTCTTTGTTACATTTAAAAAGTTTAACTTGTATATGTACTTACATGCGCAAAGGACGCGAGGTAAGAGTACCTAATTAGAAGAATCGTCATGTTACAACCATTGGCGATAGCAGTGCAGCTAGCAGTATTGATCGTAGCTATGTATTTGCCACGTATGTTTTAAGTTTTGTTTAATGCAATGAAAACTGTAATAACTTAATTTGATGAATTCCAAAATTAATCAAAACAAGAAATAATTCAGTCATTTTTTAAATAATATTTTATGCAAAATGAATGCTAGAATTTTAGTTGTTTTTTCGGTGAGCATGTTTATGTATCCGGTGTATAACACATCATAAGGGAATTTCTGGAATGCAGGCTACAAAACGGAATGGGAAAGCCGATCGTTAGTATCATTTTGAACAGATTAAAATATCAACACATATTATTGTTTTTTTTTTTAATATTACTATATTATTTTGAATAACGCATAATGTTTTTTAAAGAAGCCCCATAAATATTCATTTAATTTAGGCAGCGCCCGAACGTTCCGCTCGCCCAAATCATTCCTGACGGCTTCATGTTCAAGACAACGAGGCAACTCCGCAAATTGATAAACTCCACAAAGGGCCCTCAGAGGTCGAGGCCAAAATATGGTAACGGTGAGACTGTTTTGATCCCGACCGGGACCATTTTGACGGGACGCAATCGAAATAGCGACGGAGACACAAACTGATTTTTATCGATACTTTTTTGTACATCACATTCGTTACACAGATGTACAATTTTTAGCAGTCACAGAACATTGTGGTCAGAAATACTGGTTTTAATAGTTTTTATAACTGCAATATATGCATATTATTTAAAGAAATAAATAATTATACGTTTATCATTTCGATTTGGTACGGCAGGCTATGGTTCAAACCTTCTGGTTCTTAATTACTTTAAGATGAGACCGGTGTCACACAATAATTATGTAACATGAAAAGTAGACTTTAACAATCGGCAGAATAATCTTACTATTATCGATAATAAAAAATCGATAAAACCAAACGGCACGTACTTATCGCTGCTTGATAAATGAACGCCCGAAAATTGCATGTCAGGACGCAACTGGCTGTCTCGCACTTTACATTTTAATACAACGGGAGGGGGCCGTTTAGCTCATCACCGACGGCGATTCTACCATTTAATGGAAGAAAGAATGAAAAATATTATCCTTTTTACCGCCGCTGATTAAATTTAACGGAGGAAAACAAATACGTGAGACGTCAATCACATTCTTGTAACAGCGTGTATATACGCTTAAATAGCGTATTGGATGGGACACTTACCAATAAAAATGTCTTTTCACATATTTACGAGCTTCACTGCTCGTAGGAGTTGTACGATTGAGTATTTTATGACATTTTTTGCATCGTATCGTTCTTTACTTTATAGTTTTATGTGGACACTACTTTTTAAAAGTAAGCAATAGCCGGAAACCTAGACATAACTAGAATTTAATGGTATGTTTATATATGTTAAAACGTATGGTATATGGTAATGGTATATGGATTAATGATTTTTTAATTGGGAAGGAACGAAAACTATAAATATTACTAACGAATCGAATTCCGTGCTTAAGTTCACCCAAAAATCATATTCTAAATGAATGTTCGCAATTTTACTAAAAACCACTACTAATAAAATTTGTAACTGGCCACTTTTATTCGAGCCAACTTGTTAGCCATCCATCGAAACGGCGCGAAAAAAGAGAAATTCGAAAATTAAATTCCACGGATACGGCGAGCATCTCTGGATTCGGAATACCGTTTTTAATTAAACACTCGGTCCGGAGCGCGTACGCGTCAAAACGTATTATACTCCCGAAAGAAAATTGCTGTGTACGCTTCCTCTTGCTCTGTTCTCGGAAACATCGCTAACATACACCTTTAAATATTAATTTTAGATTGCATACCATACGTGGAATATGAACAAAGTCGTGTCTTATTTCATATTTGATCAAAAGAAGGTATCGTAAGCTGCCCTTCAAATATCTATATTTAATTTGTACTTATATATACTTGAATATCTAGATGTATATATATCGCGTAGTCA
>DWEE01000706.1:0-15758 GCA_018245755.1 Parelbella macleannani | reverse complement strand
GTGATATATTAAGGTACAAGTACATTTTAAATTGTATAAATACTTTAACATTACGAATAATTAGGTATTACGTAGGGCGATAGTTGAATTATATTTTGATTTTCGTTAAAAACACACTCTTAGCACTCGCAGGAAATATTGATAAACAAAAATTTAACTCTATATTGTACGAGCATTCGTGAAAAGGTGTAAAGGGCCCTTTATAACTGATTTATTGATCGATTATTACTTGGCTCTACAGACACTCGTTATCGCAATTATAATTATGTGCTAAAGAAAACAAACTATTATATTTAGAAACCAATAATTTAAACTTGCGCGATTATTTTGACGACGGATTGTCGTAAATGTAAGCCAAGGAATTTATTTACTACCAGGGAAACAGCGTCTGGCAGAAAAATATTTCTTGACCTTGAAGATAGCGCGTCAAATCTTTATATAAATACACCTATGACTATGTTATACACAAACGGGAACATAAACGTTTAAGTTGTTTTTTGTAAAAAAACAAGCTTGGAAGCCCAATGGTTAACAGAAGTTGAGAGAGGGCGGGACGAAAAAGAAAGAGAGAGAGAGTGATCAGAATATGAATAAAAAAGGATAATCTTAACATACATTTTTCCAAATTAGCTGCAAGATTATGTTCACATTTCTTGTTTTCATATCGAAGTACCTACTTCATATTCACCCGGAGATACATATGTACTCGCGGGTAAAAATCAAGACATGGTGCAATCTACAAGAAGCACGAGAGACTGATATAAAAATGTTATCACCAATGATTGGGTAAGGACAAGAGGCGAGAGGTCTGGTTAAGCTGGTCGGCGGAGCTAATCGTTCCCGGAGGCGAGGAGGGCGCGTCCTTGGCACTGACTGGCCGTCTATTTACAAACACGGCGCTTGACGCCACGTCTCTGTGTACGCAGCGCTTATCTCGACGTTCTTACATTGTATGTGATTATTGGCAAGTGTTCCCGATAATTGGGAGTTGATGACCTCTTTACTGCTGTTTGTTCCAATATTCGAACAAACAATATTCTATTTCGGTTACAGTCCACGATAGTTAATAATATTTTATGATAGTTTATATTCGTTTTTGATGCTTAATAATCGTTAATGGCTCTCGACCGATTTCGGGTTTTCGATCAATCATGCCATTTATCAGATTAGAATGTTAAATGCATTCTATTCTAATGGACGTATCTGAATTTCTATTATTGCTATTAGAGGTGGCGACAGCTTTGACTAAAATTAAGTAAAACTAATTTAAATATAATAAGGCAATAAGCATAAAAAGTACGAATATTTATATGAATATTATATCACACGTTAGATCCGTTACTGGGTAGGCAGCGACAAAAAAATTTAATTTATATTTGGGTAATATGTTGGATTTTTTTAATAGAATAGTCAAAAACAAAGATACAGAGGGGACATTAACATATTATATCGCTCTACTCGCGTACCCCCGTATGTCCAATTCGCTCCCAATGGCACGTCGTAAACACGTCTTACTTGCACACGGCATCGAACCCCTTGGCAACTCCCTTTCCCCTCAACACTTTCGTATTCATCGTCCCTGCACCCCCTCAAATTAATTTTAATGTTTTCTTTCACTACCAGCTGTTCAATCAAAAGTAGCGTAGAGAAACATAGCGTGAGCGTGTTGTATTCCAAAAATAAGGTAGGCAGGCACTATTGAAAAAAAACTTAAAATTCCGATTTTACGTCAATTTTAAATGCGGTAGGATTTCTTAAGCTATTATCGATTTCGGAAACGGTAGGAAGCAGGCAGAGTAAGTGATGTTTCAATAAAACTTGCAACACATATGTACATAAATATACGAGTACATATGTGACTTTCATCGGATAAAACTACTTAGTATTCTGGGAGGAAACCTGTGTCTAAAAGTGGAATGATAAAAGAATCGATTTTGAGATCAAAGCAATAGAAAAGCTTACTTTTACTAGCAGCGGACGACGCAGTCAAACGTATGTTATGTACAACAATGTCATTACGACTTCAATATACAACACAATCGTATTAGCCGAAGCTTAATACCATACAAGTTGCCAGTAATACGTCATCATGATACGTATGTAGATGTGGGCAATTGACCTATAACATGTTACGTTCCGATTTACCAAATGATATATTAGAATCTGCGAAAGGCTGCAGGCATATGCTGGATGCGACAAGATGAGAACCGGGCGCGATGGCGCTCATTGGGGGAGGCCTATGTCTAGAAGTGGACTGAGATAGGCCGATGATGATATTATTAGAATCTTAATAGTTGACAAAAATCGTATTGCTTTCTAAGATCATTTCACACTAGCGCCTAATTGGTGTAGACGATGAAACGTACGCACTGCGTAAACGCCGCGATAACGTGACGCCATTGTAGCACTGTAGTATTTAAAAGTGATAAGTTAAAAACACATTTATTCATGTTTTCAAGTATCGGTTTCGACATTTTAAACTAAAAACAGTGGTATTTATGGTAAATTGTTTTTACTAAATGACAAACTCTACAGTGGGATCTCCGGTAGTGTTTTATTCTCTTTTCAATAACTTTCTATTTAAAAACAAAGCCAACAATAAAGATTCCTTGTCGAAATATATTTTGTTCATGATAATAACTAACCCGCATAGTACAATACTGCGCTACGTTAGCACAGCTTAAAGCAACAATGAGACATGTACGGCACATTGTCACGGCATTTGCGCTACGCGTGCGTTTTTCAAACATATTAACTGAAAATACGTCGGTATGAAACGACTCTAAGACGAAATGTTTGGAGAGAAGCTCCCCAAACACACCGACAGATAATCAACATAGATGTATCGATTGTGAATTAATTATAGTTTTCGAAATACGACACATTGCATTACGATCCCGCCGAGTGAATGGCAATAGTTGAATGACCTCTTGTACAACATAAATGAAAAAAAAAAACATATTACACAGCATCCAAGTAGGTAGATTAATGAATCATAATAACAGCGCATTACGAAGACACAGAGTAGTAGGTACAAATAAAATAGTTTAGCGCAACGCTCTCAGATTCGCAGTACGTGACTGTAAGGAGATCCGCCGCCCGGAGCCCGTGTGATATAACCACTCATGTGCGTACACTCCGTCTGGGAAATTACACAGCGGAGCATCAGTCGTTGTTTCATTGTTTTTTTTATTATTAGTAATAAATTGTTCCGCTAGGTATCTCACTGGGTAATCAGAGAGCACCGACTGAGAAATATTTCTATCTTTATAGACTGTAATGGTGATTCGTATTTTATATTATTGATAACAAATATTGCCAAATGCAAATCTCAAAGATCTCATCATTAATAAAGGGAAATAATATTGAGAATTCCATCAAATTACAATAAGAAAGCATAATTTTTGATACCATGACAACATCGAAAAACTCCATCAGGATTTTTCGTAACGAAGAGAAATAATTACACATAGGTAAATACATATATCCTGCTGCTTTACTTGTACGAATACTCGTACATTATAGGTCATCTCAGCTGGTGGTCAAAATGATAAACATGTACATGACTACGCTCACACTCGTTTGTTTCAAAACTGGTGAAAACGTTAATGAAAACGGTATTTGCGTTTTATTAAAAACAGAGTGGACACAAGAACAAAATGATTTCATGTCGCCAAACAATACGGGAATAAACGAAAATGTTGCCATAGCGCAATTACTGTTGTACTAGGAATAAAATCTCACTCAATTATTATAAGGGTACGACTATATTGTAACATGAATTTGTATGTCAATCGGTTGGGTTACCTTCCGGTAGGTAAAATAGTATGTAATGCTCAGAGAATGGCTGTATGTTATAAAATTAAATCTATAATTCCGTGGGAAAACACATGTACCTATCCAATGATCGGCACGCGAAAGGGAAATAAATGAAGAAGAAAAAAACAAAAGCATCTTTTTATAATCACGAACAACGGTCTATTTGCATTTAAATGGCGTAGAATACAAAACACAGTTTTAGCATATTTTAATATGCCAATTTTATCATTTCGCAGCAATATAATTAGATTTATCTTTATGGGAATACCGGTTGGCATTTTTAAAATTTGAAAAAATCTTTACTTTGGTTTCTACTTAATTATATCTACCTTATTATGATCTTCAGCAAAAACGCAGACAATCTTTTACAAACACATAGACGTAGCAAATAATTTTTTTAAGAAAAAATATGAATGCAAATAAGCTTCAAGGTTGAGGGAAAGCAAATAAATATTTCAATACAATGTCAGTTCGGTACATTTTTACAGAGCCACTGATATCAAAATTTGATTTTTATATACATAATTTAGGAATACCTCAAAGTGAACATTACGCTCGATTTTACGTCAGACTGGATGAATATGATGAAGCAGTTGCGAAAAGAAATGACATTCACTATCGATTAGCGTACGGCGGCGCCCACGCTCCCCCTACTGCGTCGCGAGACGTACGCCAAATGATCTACACGACGATTGCTGGCTTCATACATTATATTTTTGAACATTAGACATTTCAATTATAACAAGTAATGTGCGAAGAGCTGATGACGAGCTACGAATAGCTCAGAGGCTATTGGAGAGGCATTTATCCAGCAGTGGACTATGTTGGACTGATGATGATGATGTATTCATGTGTCTTTGTAAGTCATCGTTCAACCCTTTTATTGTTCTACAGTTGGACACGGTTCTCCTGTCAGAACGAGTGACTAAAACAGTAAGCCATTAATTATATATAAAAAAAATACTTTGGATTCAATACGATAACAGAGGTTTAGTTACTCAGGTATGTTACATAGTTACAGTTACATATGTCAGGCTTGCAATGTTTAATAATATGCGCACATGTCTGTTTCATTAAATGAATCTCCTACAGTATATCTCTGCTGCCATGAATGAATGTAAATCAGACGACGCAATATTTTTTTACGTTTTACTTAGAATCCAGTAAGAAATGCGGCCTGATTATGGCGACCTTCACATGCAAATAAAATCTTGACGCAATTTCTTCCCGCGTACCGTGTTCAGACATCTTTATTTTGAAAATTTACACAGTAGTGAACCAATGTAATTTTTTTCATCACCGTCATCTTTATCATTGTCGTATTTTTTATTACCGGACTGTTGAACACGATCATCTTCAAGGCCGAGAATAGCTTTAGGTTTTTTTTTTCAAGAAATAACATTACCTACATTGTCGTCCTAATAAAGGTTCGAAGTTGGAATGTTTTTTGTGGACAGAAGGAATAAGAAAAGACGACAAGATTTAATATTGTTACAGTCATTTCGGGTAGCGTAGAACAGCATAACTCTCAATTTCAAAGTTGATCCCAACGTAAGCTCCAACGGATCCTTCGTTGATTATGATAGTTCCAAAACTCCGTGGACAAAGTGGCTCCACAACAAGTGAGGTGAAACTGACATGTAGGTCTTCTCAATTGGCCATAATAAGTCATGACACAACTGGACTAAGAATACAGAAATACACAAAGTGGGACAAGAGTAATGTCCTAACGACAACGGCTGCCATTTAAAAATGCAACAATCGGATTCCTTTTTGACAGGAAATTTAAACTGTGAAAACAATGACAATAAATTAAAAAATGTATCAGTTAAAGTTGACGCACATTTATACTCGTTAGTTAGTATTACGAGTTATAGTGCAAAAGGCTTAGAAATAACGCTTGGGATTTTATCTAAAGAGTGGCGGCAGCAGTGGCCGAAAGTTTATTATGCTCGTGTGTATTTAACAGCAAAGATATCGAGTTCGACAGTTACATAAGGGCGGTATGTAAGGGAACGCGCCTTATCGGGCGACCCATTGAGCCGCCGGCCGCGAGGTCGGCGGACGGCCGCCGTGTTTATGAAATGCCTAGCGCGCGAGACTAAATAGCCATTCAGAGTGGCCAACTTTGTTATGGAGGACTACGCCTTTTTGCAGTTAAGTTTATTTTACCATCATCATCATTATCGCCGTCATCGTCATCTTTATCTTCATCATCATAATAACCATTATCATCATTAACAACTCTTTTTCCACTGTTAAACAAGAGTCTCTTCTCAAAATGATAAGGCTTAAGGTTGGCCAAGTAAAGGTTGACAAGACATTTTATAACATATACAATAGCACACATTGCCTTGCCAACATAATACATTTAAGTACTAAGATTACACGAAGTACATAAGCATTGTTCAAATGATTATCTAATTACATGCGAAGATAATTGATTCATTGTAGTTCAACATGTACAATGATTTATTAATCGAGCAATGCTAAGCCCATTTACGTGCTACTAGTGTCCTCGAATCTCACAAACCTAGTAAGTAAAATGAAGTTACACCATTGTTTAGACACAAAGGAGTGATACTCCAGTCATCTTAGAAAATAGAATGAAGTATACCGATAGATTATAAACATTCAACTGTTTACTTACAACTGTTTATTATTCAAATACAATTAAATGACCTGTCTGAATGTCTTAATATTCATAGGAGTTGAAAAATAGTAGCTATTACGTGGATATGTAACGCCTATGCGTCCATCGACTTTAATACCGCCTTGTCAACTCTGCGCTCATGTTTACTTCGGTGTCGCAACGCTAGGTCGTGCGCGCTCGGCCGCACGCGCGCAAGCGCAATTTTTTGCCGTTGCACCACTCCGTACTCGTACACTTGTATAGATAAGCCAAATTAAAAAATGGTCAAAGAGTGACCCTGTTTCGATTCTCAGTGCCGGAAGTCGATATCATTATTGAATTACGAAAGGACAAAAATATAATTAATTACATTTCTTTCGGATTGATAGGAATCACATTTTAATTAAGGGAAAAATTACACAGATTATCATTAAGATAATTATTGCTTTAAGTATGTAGATGTTTTGAAAAAGAAAAATAATATAAAGATCTGGATAATTTAAAATAAATACTGAGATAAGATAAAATTTAATCAAGAATCGAACCGGAACTGCAGTTCGACGACAGTGAGTGTAACACACTGAAATAAAACTATCGGTCATAAAACTGGAACAGCATGTGCAACACCGGAAAGGAATCCAAACAAAAAAATGTGCTCTTGCATCACAACAACAAGACCACGTAACGGATTAACGAGCGTGAAGCAATAATGCACGAGATTAGTGGAAACAAACAAACAAAAGAGACTGGAGCAGCTGTAACAGGCAGAATTCAACATGGTGCTTGCGAGGAATGCGCTCTGCCTTTCGCCACGACACCGACTACCGACGCCTACCGCTCTCACCTTCAACGAATTATCACCTCGCTATTACGTCATCATAGCGAGGTGCCTAGCTAACTTCTGCGAGTTATAATAAAGCGTCAACGGGGCACACTTAATTATTATAGGCGCGTCTTGCTAACGCATTCGTACGCTGCTGATATTGAAGATATATTGAATTACCAAAGCACGTGAATCAATAATGTAAGAAGTTAGAGAAGATGTAACTACAACTACGAATTGCATACAAGAACAAACAAAAATTGGTGATTCTACAATTTCGTTGTTTCTACGAAGTTTCGAAACTAGGATAAAAATGCCGATATTATCAGAAAACCTAATTAGATGGCAATTAATATGGTTAATACACTTTTATACTCTTACATAACATACTACTTTCAATCATACTACTTTAACATAAAAAGCAGGATCGAAAACCATAATATCTACAAGAGATAGCAAACAGTTGAAAGAGCAGACATACATACATAAATATTTGCAACTTTAAACATACAAAGTAAAATGAGACAGAAGTTAATTAAAATTATTTCACAAAAAAAATATGTTACATTTATACCGGAGATATTCATTCATACGATCATATTCATTACCCTCGAAAACTGGCGAAATTAGTAAAACTTACGAACGTTATACATGAGAAAAAGCCGATTACGGCGCAGAAGGCACTTATCCGCTCGTTAGCGAACTTGTTGCCGATTTCATTAAAAAATTTTTCAAGCACCCACAATACACTCGGCACGAATTGTAGATGTGCAAAAATTCAACATAAAAAGTTCTTTGACATTACGCGACCTATATTCTCCATTCGGTGTTGATGTGTCATTGTGTGCATTATTAAAAAATATCAAAGGCTCGAGAGATACGCAAGCTGCCAGTTTTGTGTACGAAACAAACATTGCTCGTTCTTTATGGGAGGTTACTTGAACGACCCGTTGGCAAGGATACGAATTACAAGTGCTTGGGCCGTGTAAACACACAATTGCATATGTGTTACGCTACAACGTTTTCCATCACCATTGGCGTTGTTTTTATTGACCCTAATGACCGTATGGGTCTCACTAAAGTAGACGGGGTATTCAGAGATCTCGTATTAAAGATGTAACGCGGAAAATTGTAGAATGAAATTCCATCTGAGGTTTTCCCGGAACGCTATAACATGGGGCTTTTCAAGGCACAAATACACCTCCCCTTTACAGCAGACGACGCATTGGCCATCTCTCGGGTGTCGCACATGTCCACAGGCGATGGTGACCACTTACATAGCCCATCTACTTGTTTACCAGGTTAAATAAAAAAAATATTCGTACAAACGTTATGCATTCAATGTACGGTCATGAACTTTTATAGTTCATTTTATAGCGATCCATTAAACTGCTCTCTGTGTAGTGCATGTCATCTATTCAGCTCAATGCCAATAAATAGTGCCACTGCTATGCTTCCCGTCTGTACTTTACGTACATTGTTAATTGCGATTACAATTGCTTCACCGCTATTCTTTAGGACTATAGCGCGATAAGTATCAATTTCTAAACTGTTTTCACTGTGCAAATGATCAAAATTTGTTAATCCATTTTAATGAATAACTCTGACCAGTTCGGTTAGATAGGTCGCGTTGTCTCAGTTTCGCCAGCTGGTTAAACCAAGTTCGACAACCTGTATTTTAGTGCCGACCACAAAATGCTCGTTTTATAATTAGAATCTCAGTTTAGAAACTCCGAAAACAACAACTTAAAAACACAACCTAAGAATTGAGAAACGGAAAAAAATGATGGTTTTTAGAATATTCTATTCGTGACTTCTTTGATTCATACCAGTGCGAATTCGAACCTGGAAATATGCGTCAACGACGAGTAGATAGACACTGCTGGTAACAAGGAAAAGAACTCTGTGATACGACATGAAAGACCTGATTCATAAATCGATTAATATACGTTTTTTTATCGACACTTCTGAATAACTATACAATGACGTAAGTCGAGTGAAAAATTAAGAAATATCCGCCTCGCTTTAGTAATACGTTCTTAAGGAGAAATTCGTTGTGTTGAATACACTAGATCACAACATGTGTGTGGACAGACAGGCAATTTGTACCCTCGTCAACGCGATGAAACCTCGTAACGAGTATTTACTCCGGTCCCGGGGCCATTGAGCCATCACAGTAGATTCGAACGCGGTCAATCGACCTTGTACACGCGTCCGGTCACCGAGGACTTGGGGTAAGTATGTACACACACATACCAATAACTCGACAGCTACAAAAGGGGTGCTATTATTAAATGAGCTAATTAAACATAATGAATTTGTGAACATATCATATTACATGCAATCAATATGAGTTCGAAGTCTGGATTAATATTTTAAACGTAATAATATACGATATAAGCGAGTTGAATGGTTATTACGCAACTATAAACAAACGGCAACATGAGAATTATAATTAAACCCCAATTTTGCGGTCACACCCCATATTTGTTAGCACGCGCTCGCTTACGGTTGCCGAGTGGGGAGAACTATTCGTGAAACTATGTATGTATATATGATCTGCGTCTCACTCAACGACATGTATGATGTTCGGTGGCAACATCCTTTACAGGCCCACTTGCTCAATCAGGATGGTACTGAAGGATTCGGCGGACACGAAGCGGTCAGGGTCGACCAACTCCGACACAGATAGACTCTTAAAGTCGACACCTGTATTTGTCACGCTACTGTGAAAATGCTTATTTCATTCGTACTTTTGCTGTTCTCTGACTCAACGGTGCTCGACTCAAATCGCTCGAACGTTAAAAGTCGATTACAGTTCCATTGATAACGACACGAGGCGAATTTATCGTTCGCAGGCGTCATTTGATGACGGCTTCAATATCTTTTTAACAACGTCTTGTAAAATTTATCAGTGTATGAGAAAAACGTATGGGTTTGAATAAATAGATTTCGAATGTATATCAATATCATCAACCTGTGTCAGTCTACTGTAAGACATAGGCCTCCTCAGTCGGGGTATTGCTCATAATCCCCACACTAGAGATAAGTACACGCGTCTGGGGGATCGCAGTGTACTATACAATTGAAAGGCAATGATTATTCAGTGAACTAGATATGTTACACGAAGATGTTACAAGCCATGGGGATCAATATCTGAGCGCACTGGAGAAGGTTAATCAGGGATGACCTTGAGGAGTGTCGCGAGGTGCGCAGTGGTCTAGCAGCAGCGGACACTAATTGCGGAGCTTGGCAATTAGTCCAGTGTCGGCCGCAAATGAGCGCAATTGTCGCAATAGGGGAGGAAATGAACATCTACCCAGAGTAACACGCACACAGACGCACATACATAATAGGTATATCATGTCACACACACATCGTATTGTCCTAGCAGATCTGCTACGTAAATAACGCCATACGTAGAGATATATAGCTTCGCAATAAAAATAATATATCTGTTAGCAGCAACGCAACAAGTTATATTATGTAACTTTGTAAAAGATTAAAATTAATTATAACTACAATGAAGTAAATTCCGTTAAGTCACCACCAAGTCATACATGTACGAGATTCTGTATAACTGGTGAAGCGTCACAAGTAGAATGTTAACGGTCACGTAACCGGCCATTATGCATTGTCATAGACCGCCTTGGATTTTTAATTGTACACGACACTTTGGGCAGACAAAGGCCCAGCGCTGTATGTTGACAAATTGCTATGGCCTTATAGATCGTCACACGTATGTACATGTCACACGTTACAATCCATACATACAAGTTTACAACGGATACAGTATTTAATCATTATCCGGGCGATATTACAATGCTTTTATTCATAGGATGTACAAGGTATATTAAAGATATGCAAAAATACGGAACCTTATTCTCTAAGATACCGTATTGAGTGCTTTATTTAAACCTAAGGGCACATAAACGTTTGTGCTGTACAGTAAAAATTGTGTGATATTTTAAATTTATTATTAAAATAACCTGTATTTTCCCGATGGGTTAAGAAGAGGAGTGTAGTAGCTACGACTTCTTTTCATCCGTTATGTAATACTAAATTATTACTGTCTATATTTAACTGTAAGCAAAATTAAAGGCAACAAAATAGACAGTATACAGGCAACATGAAATCAGAGACAACATTCCAGTTGAAACTTGACAACATTTTAAAAAATCAATACGTACAGGCCTGCTATTAGACTGCCTATTACGTAACGAAGGAAATGAAAACGATCGTTAAGTGCAAGGAACGCGTCGGATTCATAAAAAATTGAATGATTTAGGTCTAATTGGGCTCGCGGCGAGAAACGCTATTGGTCTAAAAGGCATGGCATGTATAGCATGCTCGCTACTAGTGCCATTACTAGCAGTTTGTTACTCATAAACTAAAATTTAAATATTGTCCTAAACAAGTAGGTATCATGTTTAACATTCCATTAGTATAAAAATAAAACGGTTCAATCCATACATTAATGTTCTTCTTTATTGAATGAATCTCATTCAAGATATCTTGTTTCCTTTTTTAAGATCACGCATTGCTATACATACATATGTATATGGCACTGCGTGAACTCAAGAAACGGAACTTGGGGAGTTCAAAGCGTTGTGTAATAGGATTTGTTGGTAATAAAAGTCGGGTATAAATCAGGCTACCGCTGAAAAGAAGATTCAAACTGAGAACTTTAAATTTAAAAATCGAACGAATCTTCGATAGGTTTTAAGAGCGGCTAACGCGACGGTCATGAAAAGTTTCTGCTAGCAGTCACTTACTCTAATGGCTGCGATAACTGTTACTTAAATTGATATATTGTTTTCAAAATGTCATCATTAATCATACAACTTGCGGAAAATTTAAATTATAAAATGTATCGTACCGAATCTAGAAATTTATTCAGTTCATATTGCTTTTAATTTTATCTGATCGATGAGTAATAAATGACTGTGGCTCTCCGTTTTTCCATCATCTTTTTTTTACCAACCTACCATAGCCTGAGAGGCGTTCCAAGCTGATAAATAAATCAATAACTTTTACAAATAAATATATACTTTATATCGAATACAATTATTTGAACTCACTGGCCCTTTGGACCATTGATTACTAAACCTGACTGCTGAGCCATTGGTAATGGTATCGATTCCCATTCTGGACAATGATTTTCATAACGAGTACACGCATTTATAGTTGTTATACTCTGAGTTAAAAAAGCTTAACTATATGTATTTATATGTATGTAGTTTATTAGCCACCTTGTTATATAACACCTATAACACCGGTTCCGCCTACTTTAAGATCAAATGGACGTATGTGGATTTGTCCCAAGTTATAAAAATAAGTAATTGGTTACAAATGCTTCGTTACTTTATTGTATTGTTTACTGGTGTGTATAGTATAGGTTTTATTTGTACACATTAGTATCGTATCACCACGAGAGTATGAAAATAGAAACATGTAAGTATCACAAGTTCGCGGGCGACGCCGCCAGAGGTGTGTACGTATTGTGTTTATATTGGCAATAAGATTAACGTGTACGACCAGTACGACACACACTCGGCGCCGGGAATGTGGCCGTCCTTGCCGCGCACCGCCGGCCGCGCATATGGGGCAGTTTCTATCCGCATTCGTTCGGAAGGAAGTACACCTTGCTGATTCAAAAGTGTGTACATCCAGTGTCAAAGATTTTGAATCACTAAGCAGGGTTCTATATAACTTCTGTATAACTGAAGATGGGTTCGCATGGTTTGTCACATCACGGATCGGACGGTGCTGATTGCTCGTTGGGCGTCTGGTCCGGCACACCCGAGCAAGTCGAAGAGCTTTCATTCTACGACGTAGTAGTCTAACATAATCAAAGCGAGATAATACTTTTTGCAGAAAATAAAGAAAAAATAACACAGTAACTTTTGGGAAATAATTCTACAAAATTACGTGCCACACGATATTAAATATCACTCATTACATTGATAAATTACAACCATAGTGAGGTAATCTACCCGCGACCTTCAAATGTCACTTACGCAGAATGGTATGCTTAACTGTAACAAACTACATATAAAAAACGATGAACAAATTGACGAGAAATGTATTATTTCCCACATTAACTTGCATGAACAATTAGTCGATAAACAAGAGCAAATCAAGATGTTACGCAAACAATCAGTAGACATATCACATGTTTAATATATCTAATTACATTACTGTGCATATAATAATAAAGACAACAGTAAATTCATTACGACAGCGGCCAATGCCAAGTGGGAACGCGCAAAACAATATGTAATTCTTGAACAATGGGATCTGCTGTCAGTTCGGAAACGTTATTTAGTAGACGCAAATGCGACTGTCAGTGGCCGCCTACGATTTTTCCTTTTTTTCTCAACATCAAATGAAAAATAGCATATGTATGTAGTCGAATGTTTAGTCTAACATCTCGCTTTCTATGTAGGGTGGACGAGCAAAAACTGACCGGCCGCGACTCGTCTGTAAACACGGCGCGGTACAGTAAAAGGAAAAACACTCCTAATTCTGAGATTTCAAGACAGCAAAAAAGTGAGACCATGGTGGCCTGTGACTTTGTTGCGTATGTGCTATCTCGATGATGATCGTTCCTTAAATCTCGACTATGCTGCACGTAAATATAAGCTCGGATTTAATTTGTAATAAATAAATTAAAGCGTAGCCTTATTGAAAAATATACGACACGAAAACCAATAGGGAGCGAGGCGCGGCGACGTCGCACACAATGGAGACACGAGAGCTCTGCGCGTACACAAATGCCACTTAAAGGGATTTATAATATGGACATATCGTTCAAGCCGCAGATGTTTAACAAAAAGATTTTTACCCACGCTACGTGCGGCGAGCGAAAAAACCTTCAGCATATTTTAGCTTTATCATTTTTAATAAAGGGCATTATTTATCAGCTTTTTATGTAGTTACTGTCTTACATAAAATTGAAATTCAATTGTAGGCTTTAATCGTATATTATTACTGAAGTGAATAGTCGGTGTAAAGCAACAACATAAACTAACAAAAACAAAAATAAGTAAACATTTTACGAAATAACAAATTCCTTGAGATCCACTGGCTCGTAGTCTAGATCTGCGCCCGGCGTATAGGAATAGGTTCACCACCCATGCCAAGGTCGAACGTAAACGTAACTAGTGAAACGTGGAGATGTACTACACTACGCTGCCTACCCCTTCGGGGATAATAGGCATGATGTTACATTTTACGTTCCTTTCGCAATAATAAATAGCAACGGTCAGGGATTGAATAATGAGATAAAACACGCGCAGGTGCATCCCCCTATCCACCCACCCCAAGGACGTACCTACATAAGTAAGAACCGCTCATCTTTATCTCTCCACATCCTGTGTATAATTTTATACGACATCTCGCGCTCAGAATATTTATGTACAATCATTATTGATGCGTACAAAACAAGACAATATGCAAATGATTATGTAAATCATAATTACAACGCACACGCGCGCCGGCGTGAATCTCAAAACTCCTTCGTACGCACACACAAGTATTCTATTATAGGGAGTTATCCTACCTCCGTACATTTAGATAGTTCACGATGTAAATATCACATCATGAATCTAGTTAACCATACATTTTATTCACAAGTGTATTTATATAGATATGTAATGTATATTTACATGTTCACCTATTGTTCCATAAAGCATTCGCAGTCACAAGTCTGCTGGAACTAATTTCTTTGAGAAGTAAACCGTGTCTTTGTTCAATCGTATTTTCTCTTTGTTTTTATATATGTGTTATGATATCGTGAGTGTACATAAACTACACATTGAGAAAAGAATATCTTCTGATATATGTGTAACAAAATATAAAGTACGGTAATGCATGACTATTTTGCCATTGAACAAGAGATATCGCGCGATAAAAAGTTTTTACGACGGACACATAAACAAACAAGCTTCACGGCGAATCGACTCCGAACATTATGAACATTTTAAAAATAGTTACACGCACACACACACGCACACCCAGACATTCATACATATAAAATCGTGCAAATTTATTCAGTTAAACGAACACACGTAAACTACATTAAAAGCGTGCGAGACAGTTGTGAGACGATTGTGAAAAATAGCAATGGGAGATTTATTGGGAAGAGAGTCGCGGCGCGTTAGGACAAATGGCTGCCGGCCAATCCTAAAAAACAAGATGATGTTCTGTTCTTACACTTTCCTAACTTCTACATTTACACGAATAATCGAAAACAAATAAAATTTACAAAGTTTGACTGGCCCGTTGGTCCAGTGGTTATTGAATATGACTGCTGGGCCGGAGGTAGTGAATTCTGGTGACCATATCGACCCTCGCAACGTACATCATCGAAACTGCAAAAACGTGTTTTTCATTTTATTGCTCCAAAAATATCATAATAGCGTAATCTTTATAATTTAAAAAAATAAAAAAGATTTGACCATTATTTAGCCAAATTTCGAA
>DWEE01000705.1:0-15761 GCA_018245755.1 Parelbella macleannani | reverse complement strand
AAAGTGGCTGGCAGCGGTTGGATGCGAAGAGCTGAAGATCGAGCTCAGTGGCGTGCCATTGGAGAGGCCTATGTCCAACAGTGGACGAGAGTAGGCTGATGATGATGATGATGATGTGCTTACAGTCAATTATATACGATATAGATAACGTAAGGATTATAAACGGTTGCTCACAAGGTTTTATATCATGTGTGTACGATTATACTTTTTAATCTCAGCCTCAGTGTCTCAGTGCACTTTTAAAAACAAGCCTTCCCCGAAGTGCTTTTGCCTATAATCCCGACATTTGGGATCATGGAACACAGCCTCTCGTCGAATTACGCCGCTATTCGTTGACGCAGACAGTAACCACGAATAACAGGCACCACAAAGAGGTAAAGTGTGAAACTAAAACTTGAGATCACTTACAATAATGCACAATTTAATTTTAAACACGGCCATTTTATTGTACAATATCCCATATGACTGAAGAATCAGTCAATTGCATTCATACATCACCTAATTACTTAACTTCGGCTTAACTTATGCTTAATTTGTACAACACGCGTCTTGGTAACCTTTTGTAATGAATTTGTCCGATCTTTTATCTTTACCGTTTCTTCACATTTATTGTAAGGAGTATGTCAGCGAATACCAGCTGAAGTAAATGCAGCATTGGTCAGTGTGTTACTTATCTACGAATTGCCAACTTTGACACACAATCGACGCCACAATGCGACTGACGAAACGCTAAAACTGTTTGATTGATGATTAAAATTATATCGCAATACCGTCTGTCCACTTTATATACGTTCTTGCCGCCTTCGAACGTGAATTACGCAACAATGGCTCTCGACACATAACTACAAACGAGAACAAAGTGTTAATGACAAGACGTAGTTGAATTTTTTTAATGTAACCGTTAATTTGGGCCGCCATTTTTAATTAAACGCGATGACTAAGTGCGGGGATCCATCACAGTCGGCACACCATGCCGATCTATTATTAATTATTATTTTGATTGCTCACGCTCCGTCTTATTTCATTAAGAATCCGCTGTCGAATTCTTCTTTTCGAAACCCGAGGGTCATTATTTTTGCTGGTTTATTAATTATGAAAAACAACCATTTGGTCCAATAATCGGTGTTAATTTTCGTTAAGTCGATCCTATCTCCTTAATTCGTGTAAGGTACTCGTATATTAGTTCCCAAGTAGATAAATAATTTGGGAGTGGTATGTAATAATAAGGGTAGGTAAGTATTTTATTTTATCAGCACGGATTTCTAAGTAGGCTGGTAATTTTTTTCTCGGATTACTGATCATGAGATTTCTTGCGAAATGAGAGGCGAGTTTATCCCTCAACGAGTAATTCGTTCCCGGTCCGTAAGAGAACATTATCCTTACAGACGAGCGACTTTTCCCAGAAATCAATAATCCTTACTTTTTTATACATGTTCTTCAGAAACAAACACGGTGCTATCTCTGTACGATGGTGAAATCAAAGAAGCCGCGGATTAACAGCGAATTTTTTTGTTTGAACATAATCTGGAATGTTCTCGATTAGACGAGAGATTTGGTGCGTCCCAATATTGTTGGTGCTTCATTGAACAATGGGTTTCCGGGGACGGTTGCTCTCAGGGCATTGCGTTAGGATAAGCTCAGATCAAGTATTTCTTGGGAAATAATATTATTTTGATGGTTAATTCGATACCTAACGTAGAAGGAAGATAAAATGTTTTTGGTTTGATAACATTTAAAAACTTGGGTAGTAAACAATACTGACATCATTCGTCTCTGGTTCAATTAGATCATAAGGTATTTTTTTTATGTAGAACCTATCAATAGACCAACAAATAAATGTGTATACTCACAAAAATGTTCTTTTAATTTTCATAAATTAGGCAAAATCGTCCCTGTTTTTCCTGGCAGGGGTAGGCAGAGAAGTATTGAACACTCCCATAGTTCACCAGTTATATTATTCGTCCGACCATAGAATTGAGGACTAACCTATTGCCATACACCAAACGAAAACTCAATAAATAAATAACAAAGTAGCTGCCGTAAATACGAACCGGTAGACGAATGTTCTCAAATAGCATCTAGAAAGGAATATTCTCAAATAGCATTTATAAAGGAATATTCTCAAATAGCATCTATAAAGGAATATTCTAAAACAGCACTCATAGAGGAATATAGTAAAAGTCGTTCGATAACTAACACCTACGTGATGTCGGCACATTTGGCGGCGCGATCGCGGTGTGATACCGACGACGACGGATCGATCGTATCGCCGTGACGATGCGATATCGGTAATTTGAACAGTCCATGAACTGTCCAGTTCATGAAGAAAGGGAATGCTGTTTTATATCGGACGTGTCGTTATTTGCTTTATTTTTCGAGAGATACATTCCGTATCGGCGATCGTAGAAATGGAAAGTGCCGTGTAATGTATAGATCGAGTCGCTGTGTCTGCCACGAATGGACGCTTTGGTTTATTGTATTTGTTTCGCGTTAACAAGTAAATTATTGGAGATAGTAAGATTGTAAGCTGTCTGCCATTACGGACTTGGTCAGTATGATAGACTATGATGTTAAGCATTCTCATTCTTAAAGGAGACACGTGTCCTAAGGTAAAAAATTGAAAATGGTTGAAGATGATGATGATGAAGATTACAAATATCATAAGTTAAATTTATAATTAGAAATCACGGGTGATCACCAAATGTTTTATGCTTAAACAAACAATCGTTTAACATATCATATCTTATGAGAATGATTTTCTTTAATCCTGCCAATTTTTTTTACTAATGTCAAAAGTTCCTTTTCCTTTAAAATGGAGTATACTTTTGGAAAAAGTTTTGTAACAAAAATAGGTAAGATCCTTGTTTCAAAAAATCGCACGTAAATTTCACTGTCACTGTCACCGTCAATATGTCAATAATTTATATGTAAGTCATAGATAGGTACTTGAATACTTTAATACTAAAACTCCATGATTATTATATTGTACTTTTATATAGTTATAAGATAGGTGTTACCTTAATAATGTGCTTGTCGAAGATATGACGACTCACGCCGTCGATAGCCGCGTTCTGTTTCACGATCCCATCATTTCGTTTTTTTCTGACAGAGAATGTCATGTTACATATGAAGAATTTGTAGAATGTTTCCAATAGTTTAATACCTTATATATTTATTAATTTTGGTAATGTTAATGATTATTTCATAATAAGAATTGGCGAAAATCACAAGAAATTTAGTAAATAGTGTATTGATGTATCAGGAAAGATATACCGGATTTCTTTGCAGAAATATTTGACACTTACTTGCACATAAATATCTTTAAGTTATTTTATTAGCGATCCTTTTATTAATTATTATGTAAATATTTAACAAATATTATTTAATTCATAGTTCCAAATATTGAAAAAATCTATAGGAATATGCCATAGCATACGAAATGGACTGTGGCATTCATTGTTTCTTTATGTGGGTGGCCGCATCGAATTCGAAAAATCCACAGCTATTTCTGCATATGAGCTAAACAACACTTCGAAATAATTTTTCTCGACAAGGTACTGTAATATGTAATATAGTTACATCCTTTAAAATTATGGTGAAAATCATTCTTGAAGAAGGTCAAGCTGGTTTGTAAAAAATCTCTTAATTTTTCTAAAATTTAAAAATGGACCAAATTTTCTCACGTGAAATGTACTATCATACATATATTATTTGCAGATGCGAATTATTGTTCGTATATAGTTTGATAAATCACCGCGATGGTTATTTTAACCCGGGCCCGAACTGTTCCCGTTTTAAATCAACGTGACAGGTAAGCAAATAGAACAAAACGCTCTTCTTCTAGGAATCTCACAAGTCCTTGCCCATAAATCACTAGCCTCCTGACAAATGGATTCTACGGATTTTTTTTTCCGCCACTCATTTATTAATAGGCCAGGGAATGTTTCGGAAAACCAATAAAATGTGCCCCGTCATATACCTGTCCACTGGCAGACAGCGTGGCATTGTTCCATCGCGTTTTTTTTTTAATTTTGTACCCGCCTTATACCCAGCGTTCTTGCGCTGCGTATACATTAATTTTTTGTTTCTTAATTTACTTGACGTGGTATATAATTTAAGTAATTTATCTATTGCGTTAATTGTATAGCTGTAGATGACTCTTATTTAACCCAATTTATTAGGGCCTTTTCTCATTGTAAGACAAGGACTTTCTTCTATTACCAATACATCTTAATTTACTGCAGATTTTGAAATATGCAATTCTTAATAATCATTATTGACTGGATACTTGCAGTATTCTATTCATATCTAGATCCCTAAAACAAATGTAATATCTAACAAACGTATTATTAAATAATGCTCTTTAACAGCACTGGTAATGTTCATGTTCCTATTTACAACAGTGCTATATCTTTAGTGTCCAAATTTGCGCGTTGGCAACATCAAATTACATAATGTGCAACACTATGATACATAACACTTACCTGTGAATTTATCAATGAGTCAACATGACACGATTCATGATTAGTGTCATTTAAATGTAACGAATGGTTTCGGAGATATGGAGGGCAGAGCAAAATGGACTGTAATGTATGCGAAATAGGTGCTATAATAAATAGTTTTTAGTAAATATTATGTCCGCATGTATTCAATGCACCTGAACATGTTTCGCGACTAACCTATTTTTGTGAATGGACATTTTTTCGTCTCGCCGCTCCGTGTCCGCGCATACAAAGGGCCCTTCGGATTTTGCGCGTGTGAAAGAGCCATTCTCTCAGTCCTTAAGGAATGGACCAAAAATAATTGTCATTTCCTGCGGCGAATGAGCATTGTTATACGAATTGCATGAATAAACCACTTGTTCTATTGCCGCATGGCAGCATCTAGCGGCAGCGATAACAAACAATTAAAACAAAAAGTTCTGATAATTCGTAATAATGTTGTTGCAATCTAATAAATATCACAAATATTTACCCCTATAGATTATTATTATTTCGCCCTATAGATTTGCCTTTGTTCTATTCTGACTTCCTCACTTATATTTTGATGTTATTATTTACACATAGTAGGTACTATATATAATAAATAGCATAAAAAAACATCTACGGGGCCCGACCGGTAATTGTTAAGATTATTCTAGAACGTTACACCATTGAAAACAGCGTATAGGATGATATATATTGTTATAATATCGTCAAGCCAAATCTCTTACGGGGTAACTAGAGAGGCAGAAGGGCCAAGTATCTGCAACCTTATAGACTTGACGTACTTCTACTACATTCATCATTCTCTTCACACACGCACGGCGATTACGTTTAATCGCTTATTCGCTCGTGAACACCTGAATAACACGGTACCCTCTTTGAATTCTACAGAACAAGAATTATGTCATGTGAAGGGACTCATGATTTTTTCTCGACACTTTCACAGCCATTACGACAAACATCAACGCGCTCGGGCTTAACGCAATTTCGTTATTTCGTTGGTCGAGTCGCTGCAAAACGCTACTGCAGATCGAGAGATCCTAGATTCGAGTCCCGGATCGGGTAATATTGGATTTTTTAACTCAGATTTCCTAGTAGAAATCCTACCCAGTGTACCTATGGCAATAGACTAGTTATTATTCCATAGGACGTAAAACGTAACTGATGAAACGTAAGAGTGTACTACAGTCAACTGCCTACTCCTTCGGGAATTACAGGCGTGAAATTAATTTTTTGTTTGCAATTACTAATTTTATTTCTTTATACTTTACCAACGAATATTCATGTATAACTCGATTTTACAATTCATTGTATTCCCTTTTGTCAGATCTTACTTTATTTGTGGTAGTGTGGTACATAGTAATGAAGATTGCCATTTGAATAATAATAACAGATTTATATATCAGCTACAGCTACATATGTACACCTTCGCTTAATATACAACGATCAGACGTACAAATTGAAAGGGAGAGAATATGTTGATACAAAACTCATACATATCGGAATATCGAAACCGACACTCGCTTATGACAAGCAATGTTCCTTGTCAAACGGGACAAACGGAGAGCTATTTACGAGAGTAATCACGGAGGAAATGACAAGTTTTGGGTCACCAGACGTTGATTGTGAATGCAGTTGGGGAACAACACTTCGTTCAATAACCAGTCTTAAAAATATACGCGCAAAGTTTGTGAATAATTTCCTAAACGGCATATACATGTGTATTGGCTTGCAAGATGTAGAGGGTAAGTTTCATGGGGTAAGTTGGAACGTGGGAGGTCAGCTAATGGCTGGAGGTGACAGGTAACACGAGACGAGGCAAAGTGCATCGTCGATGACTTTCTCGTTTCCTTGATGGAGGTTAATTGTGTGCTGTGAGGAGGTAGATTTTGTTTGCTGTGATGCGGAAATTTTGCGCTGTTTAGTATTTAGTAGTAGTAAAGGACGAATAACAGAAGAAAAAAATTGAACGTCTCTTAAATTAATTGTTTATTAGCGTTTACTTTTAACTTGTACAATAATATTAAGATAACATTTTTGTTTCCCTTTTTGAATATGTATAGGTATGTATTATATTTAAAATGCATAACAATAATAGGGTTTAATTACGTATGTATTTACGAAGAAATAGATTTTGCTATTATTGCAAAAACGGTAAAATAATTAACATGGACATTAAAAATTACAAAGACTTACGTTAGCCGGTCATGTACTAGAAATCGCTTATTAACGAGAAGACCACTAGGTACTTGTATGTTTTTCAATATGTCCTCTGTATGGTGTACAATAAAGAGTATTGTTATTATATCTCTATAGTAAGTGTGTGGGACAAAACAGAACCATATCGTCAGAGATACACACGAAAAGAGGTAGCGACAAGTCTTTCAAAATAAAAAAAAAAACTTACATTTAATTAAAATCCTTTTCAGATGCAACGTTTTTCATCCCGTAACCCGAGTCTATCCGGACACCTGTGTAATCCTTTAAACGAATATATAATATGGCGTTAATTCTGTTGATAAGGTGTGACATCTAGCGCCTTTGTAATCAGGACCCGTTCTACGTCAATTAAGGACCACCCTTTGTCTACTGATGGGTCGTGACACACTTTTTAAGTAGGTGTCTGATATTTTAAAAAATCCGACTTAAGAAGTCAACTGTTTAGAATGGACACATGATTTAGTGTGATACGTTTTGTTGTTTAAATGATTTATTGGAACAAAGCCGTCGATATCCGCCCGTGCGACGGTGCGTGGTTTTTGATAAAAAGTGCATGGAGATTTTTTGGAAAGAAAACGAGAGAAAGAGCCAAATGAAACAAAAAGTTAACAACATTCGAATTAGGCGTCTATTGTCTGGTATTGAATATTAAAAAATTTTAGATGTTTATTATTAATAGATACTTTAATTTTATTAATCATTTTAATTCCTATAACTTTTTTTTCGTTAATTATGCTACTTATTTTATGCGATACACTAAATTTTTGTAACATATCTACAAATTCTACCTAACGATTAGTAAATAATTCAATTTCGTTCGATCGAGTGCGACTTTTGACATCTGACTTAACAGTGATTGGGTTTTTACTCTTTGCTAATAACGTCTTTGGTACGTAACTATGTAGGTATAAAATAACTGTTGGTACTTGAGTGTACTACATTAGTTTGCCTACCCCTTCGAGGGTTGTGTTATACAGAATAGGGTAAAGGACAAAATTGTTATTTGAAATATACTGTAAAACTTATCGATGCCAATAGATAATTTCGTTACATTGCGATCTTACTTAAATTGTGAATAATATCCTAAACATAGGGGTCAATATAAAGGTATCTTTCTTCGACAGGAAAAACTTTTATTTCCACGGGAGCGCAAGCGAAACCGTATGCAACGCTATGTATTATAAAAACCATCAACATACTGCAATTGCATTAATTATGGACATACTAATTGCAGATAATAAAGGTTTAGTGTTAGTGTGTGTGAGACAGATGTGACTGTCAATTTATATTTCATAAATATTTTTATATTATAGGGTGATGGAAAATTGCACAAAGCACCCCTAAAATAAAAGAGCCGGTGGGCGTCGCATCATATTATTAGTAATTGATTATATTCCCCACCTCAATATTTATTCTGTTCAATGCTTGACTTAAATCGTATTTACACTGATTTCAGTATTGTTATCTCGGACTAGGGGCTTGTTCGTGGCTTATAATTGTAGGTACGTTTTGTTTATGTCGTGGTAAAGAAAATTTTTAATGTTCATTGTTAATCTACTTATAACAATTGGTACGTGGAATATATGTGGTTAATTATTTTTTGGTGGACAATTTTTTTGTTAAGACTTTTTTAAAGATTTCATCGATATTTATATAATGCATTAAAATATACCTTTAGATTCTTATCCCAATGATTTGTGCTAATTGTAACAAAATCTTTGGTATAATTATTAAATGATAAATAAAATTAATAAACAAAAAAGGAATAAATAGAGGCCCGGAAAAAAAACGCTTTAAATTTGTTTGCAAAGTAATTTACTAAATTACAAATGGGTATTTTGCATATATTTGTGCCTATCATAAAATAGTCGTAGTGTGTATGTAAGTAGTAGTAGTGACTCGGAGTCTGGATCTGTGCCCGGTGTGTGGCAATAGGCAATGGCAATAGCAATTATAATCACCACCTAATCCATCGCACTTAAATGTAACTTGTGAAACGCTCTATTGAAATAGAAATAATAAAACTGCTATTCTGCACTCCTCTGCCTACTCCTACGGGGATTACAGGCGTGATGTTACGTTGTGTATAATACAACGGATACAATAGATAAACAACAATGTGTATTCATAGATAATTACCAAAAGCTAAAAAGTGGTGTAAAAATCAAATGAACGCAACACAGCGAGATGTGACACGAAAGCGTCATAAAGGCGGGGAAAATTGTGCAGTAATGTTTGTTTACAGTTACGACATGTTGTTCACAGCGCAGTACTAAACTTTTTACCGCCGCGGTAAACGCATGTTTGACGTAAACATACATTCATTGGCGGAGTAAACATTTATATGAAAACGTTAAACATTTTCAGCTAACTGGGGAAATAATTGCAGAATCTTCCTTTGATGATAGCACCAACTTACCGCAGTGCAGCAGGGAGATGTTTAAAAAGCAATTACATTTACGACCTCAGCCTCTGGGGGTCTGAATCGGTGTATTATTTTTGTGTAGGATCAAAGTGATCGCGGCACGTCAGTGACGTCACTTCCGGCGAGGTGGCGGCGGTGGCGCGATTGTTTGATATACGAGTAATGAAGTGTGCCACCTCTCCCCGCTTCCTGCGTGCTGCTTGTCAAGATACCGTGTCACAACTGTCTGTATTAGAAGCTCTTCATACACGCTGCTCCTATGAGTAATATGTATACCTACATATGTATATACCTACATATGTAGTAAATATACGGCCCATCCCGAAAAACGTACGTGAGTTAAGGTGGTAAAATGGTTTTAGCAACGTAAGATCTGTTCAGAAAATCAATAATAATAATAATAATTGATTATTTACCTTTATCTTATTAGAAAGAAAAATTGCATGAATGTCATACTCCAATAAGTGGCGTCAATAAGTGAATATATTATATGTTAGCTTAACCAATCTTAAAAATACCGAGAGAGGAAATACCAGATACCTACACACAAATTCATAGTTTCTCCGAATTAAATGGTGAACAATTTTCAGTAGTTGCTTACATATAAGTGATGGTAAATAAACTGCAAGGAATTATAGATAAGTACATGATTCCTTCATAATTTATTTCAACAAATTGTCAATTATATTTCCCTGTTCAGCAACATGCGTCTCGCTTCACGGGAGGTCTATATCTAGAACTAAATGTAGACTTTACCATCATAACCACATTACAGACCAGTCGTGATGTTACAATAATAATATCTAATAATGACACATACCTACAATTATTATTTAGCATCCAATAGCTTTTTTCTTAGACAATTGAGTAATCATAAGTTAATATTGCGAACGAAACAGCCAACTAGCAGATGGTCCAAATAACAGTGACACGGGTGTCATCAGGGCGGGCGGGCAGATTTAAATTCAATTTCATATCAATGGGAGCATATTGAGTTGTTATATAGAGAATAATCGCATTACCCAGTCCACTAGTGGAGATTACTTGCTTTTTAATAAAGCGCCGGTAGGGGGCGACGGGGGACATTTTTACACAAAGAGGATTACTTCGGGTGAGTTTATCTGCACCTTACAGCAGGGCTCAGGCTCCTAAATACTCTTTGCTGAATGCACACGAGTTTCACGGTGTGCCACGCCTTGGTGTTTGAAGTGAGGTGGAAACATCTTGGTGTGGCATATATTTTTATATTTCTCATATTTGCTATGAGTCGTGCATCTTATCGTTGTAGAGTAAAAGCTATCTTGATAGTCTTTAATGTTTTTGATTTTTGGATATGAAATAATTATTGTTCAGTAGCAAATAGCTTCTGCTTGTCTAGTCTCAGTTTGTCCAATGAAAAATATTATACGATTAAAAGAGGCAGTGGGAATTTTGTAAAGTTAGGAACAATCGCTATAAATGACAATAAATATTTGGCTTTAAAAATTTTTTCGGTACCTACTAAAATTAAATCAGCTATTAATGTAGTTGATAGTCCGCACAAACCTTTTCTTATTTAACGAAGTTAAAGGGAAAGTAATTGCCGAAATAATGTAAGAAAAAGTATTTTCATAATACACCACTTGACCGTGTTTTGGTACAATTCTCTATATTCATAGCATGTGACGATTTGCTATTAATACATCGTTATATAAAGTCTCTTACAGAGTAAGCAGAGATCACCAAGTACTAAATATATCTACACGCCTCACAGCTCTGAAGTGCTTATTCTAAATTTAGCAACTTACCTATATGCTTTTAATTCATATCTACTCATGTAGATAAAAATCTATCATAAGAATTTGTTACAATCGCTGACATTAAAGTTAAAGATATACCTAAGGGTGACATAAATTCTTAAGTATTGAAATCTTTATTTAACTTTGTCATGAGTTCGAACTTGAAGATGTGAGGGTGACATAAAATGGTAAGTATTAAAATCTTCATTTAGCCCCGTCATAAGTTCAAAGCTGAAGATGCGAGGGTGACATAAAATGGTGATCAGTAATGTCTCCGGATATTCCGTCCCCGGCGCGTCGGTTCCCAGCGCACGCGCAGCGCAACGAGATAATCGGCGCGGGCGCTCGCATTGTGGCCCTCGTTACACCCTCGTTATTCAATTCAGCGACGCGTCTTGTTCCATCCCACGATCTAATTCTGTGATCGCTCTTGGAAGATGGTGACGCTGATGCTCCTTTAAGTCATCCATGTCGTTGACTTATTTATTATCATAACCCATTTTGGTCCTTTTTTGTTGATTTTGTGACACATTTGTTTGAGATATTTGTGTAATTGTATTTATACGCTCGGCCTGGAAGTATTTCCTTATTTTATTATTTGTTGACTATATATAAATTTGGTAGCGTTTTAATAGAAATCTGAATAATATTTTTTTTTATATTTATATAACTGCGCATTCTATAAATGATTTGAGAATTCTCTAAATAAAAAAATTAAATTCGCGTTTGACTCGTCTCTTAACGATAGAGTTCATATACGAAAGACTTATTATGTGTTGGTTGATTGTTTTGGATTTTTGGAAATAAGGCAAATAATAACCGAAGGAATTATACTAAACTTTTGTATGTATAGATATATATTTATTTAAGTCGGATATCTACTATGAGATATCTAGATGGAGATTAGAATTAGCTCACTGCACTATAATTTTACAGTTTCGCGAAGGAAAATAAATTAATCTTCATTTGAACATCTCAGCACTTAAACATTACATCGTATTCAGCAAAGAGAAAAAAGCGAAATAAATCGTAAGCAACAGCAAGGCCTTTACAACTAATGAGGCTGCGAAATTGACATAAAATAAAAATATAAACAACATTAAACCCACGGTGGTCCCATATGAATATCAATTTGTTTGCCTCCACGACAACGTCATTAAATTAGCGTCCAAATTGAATCACAACTGCGACAACCTTGCCGGTGCGACGTCCCGCGAAACTTTTCCTCCTATTAATTTACAAAACATCTCCTCGCCGTCCATCACTCAAAAATCAATCTTCTCCCCTACATTCAAGGCTCATAATCCTTCACCCACGCCGTAAGTTTGTTCATTATTTTTACATGTCATTGTGCAAGTGACATGAGAGAAAGCGACTTAAATAGAAACTTTAAGACCGCGGATTAGGGTCGCTATTCGTATTATTGCACTGCGAGGGTGTATCTGGTGAAATTATGATGCAGTCTTTATTCGTGAGCCGTCGGGAGCGGTTGCAGTAATCACCGCGTATCTCCATCCAGGGGTGGGTCGTGAATAGAGCCCTAATGAACTGGATTTAGGAGTTTTTGTACCGGCGACTCGTCAGCTCGGAGGTGCAGCCGAGCAATTATGATGGACTAAACAAACGTGGCTCGACTTCTACATGCGCCTTTCAATTACTGAACCGTGAGCGTAGCTATCGAGCAATTTTAGTCGGTGATTGCGTTCGTATACGTACTAAGTACTTACACACAGTTCGATACAGGTACTGCGGGTCTTAAGCCGGCGAGCGGTCAGTGATCGAGCAGGAGCGCTCTGGCCAGATTGATAGGCGGTTCTAAGCCGTAACTGGAGCCCTCCATTATGTTGGGAATCGCGCCATGTCGACCTCCTCGGAACATCCAATCGTTCTTAATCTTCTTAGTGCGGAGCGAGCGGAATTATTTGGTATCTAAGCACCTAATATGCTTTGATATCGCAATAAAAGGCTTCACCAATTGTTGGGGACGTACATCAAAAGAGTATTATTATGTACCTATAAGTGTTATTAGATAGTTAATGGTATCAGGCGTTACTTTGCACGAGTCCATTGTACTAAAACGAATGAGCACAAATTTAGCTACTTTGCAGACTTTCTTCAGCCTTTGTATGGTTCTTACCCTTTTTCATAAAGAAGGAGGCATGGGTGAGGATAGGTTGGGTTACTTACGCAGGTATCCCGCCTAAGTAAACAAATTTATCCTTAATAGGTAATGCGGCACCTGCATTCATTAGGTGGTGCTTGGGGCATGCCTAACCACGATACTCCAGTACAGATTAGCAGCAGATGTCTGATATATAATTTCAATGACAACAATACCTTGAGCACCATAATACGGCGCTAATTTTTAACTGTTGTAAAACAGGTATCTATAATAGTAGAAAATGAAAATATATCTAACGCGAGCAAGAACATTAAAAGAAATAAAGGTGCACGAACAATTATTCTTCGTACGGTGCCGTCGATCGGTCAAATAATATGTCTATTCTACCAATTTGGGTTGTTCCAACTTCACAGCTCGATCTAGTTGTGCATCGGGATGTAGGTCATATTAAGTTTCACCAAACACGTTACTCGACTTTGAAACTGTTGGATATAAGTACGTGACATAGGCATTTATATGGCGCATCTATACCACCTACGTGTATATGGAACACATGCATACTTACGTACACACGGTTTCTAAACAACTCGCTCCCAAATGACCTTAGCGACTTGGCAACTTTCAGGCGAGTGTAGGCTTTGTGGCGATTGTTTTAGGGGGGCTATTCGAGTTTAGCGGTCAGAAGCGGTTGTAAAAGATGATTCTGTTCTTATTTATTTACGGCGGTGCGGCGAGCGAAGTGGAGCGAAGATGATATGAATGATAAATGACCCTCCGAACGCCCCCTCGCACCTCAACCCTCATTCACACGTGAACATACGGCGGTACTCGGTACCACGAACCCGAGTCGCTGCTGTTTGAGGATAATTGTATTTGTTGTTAAGAAAGCGTACCGAATTGGAAATTTAGAATCTCATATTAGGTACCTACTCACGTAAATTCTAAGAATGCCTATGAAGCATTCGTTATGATGTTCGTATTCTCGCCTTAGGTTTTGTTAAACACTAATAGATATTAATCTAATAATAATTGGGTGGCTATTTGAAGTAGAAAGCATACTACATACATTTAATTTTTGGCAAAGGTTTTTATACCTAGAGTATAGTACCTAGTAGCAAGGAATTGTTTACATAAATGAGTATAAGAATACCTACTTAAATTAGATTAAATTGGACACAGAGATGCGATGAAAAAAATTTTCTGTTTCCAAGCAGCGGTCTATCAATTTTAATTTTACACAGCACTTAATAGTGAAGACAGTTTAAATTGACCTTCTCTGGATCGTAACTAAACGGTCTTCGCGATAGGTAATAGTAATAAAACGCCGGCGATCAATCTCAACGTCTAGCTCCGAAGTCATCGGAGCCAAACGGATTTTCTCAAGCCAATAGCCGTGCATCAACATGCGTGACGCGCCGCGCGATTGGCCAACTCTTTTTGTTTCATTTTGGAATCCTTTGTTTTTATTGGTTGACACTTAGCTAAGACAAAAGGGGGGCTCGCATGTGTGTGTGCGATGGACTGTATTTGTGTGCGTTAAGGAGTTGGGTTTCCTGCACATAACGGCCCGGCGTGGGACGGGTCATGTCATGTGGGTAGAACGTGCTCGGGGTCTCAATTTTGATGTAGGTACGGCCGGCCCTCGTCCTGTATGTAGGATGGAGTGGACTGTTTATTTTTATTGAGTAGGATTGCGCACTTTACATTGAGTTTCGTGATGTATTTGGATGTGTGCACTGATGTATGTACGAGTAGGTATGGAGTGGGCAAAACATTTTTATTGTCCGTGTTGTTAAAATAAGGAAACTAACATCAATGGTACAAAATTAGAAAGTGTAGGTATCATAATACATTTGTAGGTTAAGAGGATATAGGTACGTATTTGATTTTCAATAGCTAAAATAAATAGGCACATATTTTTACATTTAAATTTAGCTAATCTTATTAACGTAACAAGTTTTACAATATTATGTATGTAGTAGGTACCTACCTATAAAGCGTGATTCATTTACGAATTTTGAATGTTGTCGTGGTTGACGATCGAAGTCACAAAACTCGACTAAAAATGACACAAGTTCACTCACAGACGGGTCGGATGATTAATGATTTGGATTGTTCAATTAAACACCCGAGGGGTGGGCAGGTGGGTAGAAAGGGGTTGTCTACGTCTTTGGACTGTTACATACAAAATGATTTAAAATGATATTCAGTTGTGAACTGGTCAAATTCAATATTTGTTGAATTTTAAATGGTTTTAATGATGAGAGCAAAGCGACTCGAATTATTTTAGTGTTTGTTTGAAAACTAGACAACCGTCTAATAACAGTGTAGGGAACCATTCATGGAAATAGCGTTGAAAGTAGGTACTACGTCATATGGATATTGAAAAACTAAAATCAATCATATTAATCAATATAAAACATTATCCCGTCCCATTCAATATATGTAAAAATTAATAAAAATACCCAATAAATAACATTGTAGGTTACGTATATCTATACCCAGCGTCCACTTCTATCTCAACAGCCAATATGATCTTAAATAAAGTACTTTAACAGAAATAGCCTACAATGGTTTATGTATCGACTTCTTGTAATGAGACGAATAGGCGAACATTAAAATAAGTAAGTCACGCCTGTAAACCTCGAAGGGGTAGGCAGAGGGGTGTACTATACCCCCACGTTTCACCAGTTACCTACGTTTAAGTTCCACGGAATAGGTGGTGAGCCTAT
>DWEE01000704.1:0-15766 GCA_018245755.1 Parelbella macleannani | reverse complement strand
AATTAAACCATGATTACATTATGCGATTATGTCTGTTCCGTGTACCGCGTCGTAGCCGAAAACTCGCGTCGCCATCACCGGTGACATACGTCAGCGACGCCTGTCAAACGTCAACGTTCTAAAGCCACAATATTAAGGCAATTTTTAATTCAATCGCGACATTCTTTATGCCCCTCCGCTGATTACTCGAACATTTTGTTGTTACAACAATGCGTGCCCCAAGTTGTATTCAGCGTCTAATGTTGACAGCCTTTGTCCTGGAATCAATCTTGCACAGCGCATAATGACGCAGAATCTGTTCCACTGCGCGGCGAAGAAACGACTAATGTTACTTGCTCCTTTATTTTTTCACTAATGCACCTTTCATTCAATGCTCGTAATAAAATTTATTATAAAATTATTACGGCTTTTCCTCGTACAATATTCTTTAATCGTCTCTCTCTGCTTTTGTACGTATGATGAATATTAAACGGCAAATATGAAAATGCAATGTTTTCAATTGCGCATCCATTAAAAATTGTTTCCGAATATATGACTTTTCGCGGAACGGTTAAGCAATAGTTACTTTAAAAAATGGAATTTAATACATACTTACATTCATAAAAAATATTTTATTATCGTTGTACTCGTACGGTTTTAACTGAAAACCATTTACGTTAAAACCAGTTATTACGATGACCTATATTTATCTTATATTTATCATATCAATATTATATTTATATTATAAATACCGGTTATTATTATGATCTATACTTCTGTACTTAGAACAAACAATAAGGCGTGAACAAATGTTTAAACAAACTCTCGGTTTAACCAACCAGCGCCGTGGCGGTCCAGCCACTGAAGACCTCTATTTTTTGGCTGTTTTGTAAGAATACAGAATATAGAACACTTTTTTAGTATATAGAATATTTTTTTGTCCCCTTGCTCTAGTCGTAGCAAGCGCGGCTACTGAACAAGCAGTCCTGGGTTGAAACCCCAACAGTCGAAAAAGTCGAACCTATCAATATTTTCATCTAATTTTAAATTCCCAGTAGTAGTTCAGAGTCTGGATTTATAAAATAACGGGTGAAAAGTTGGCGTACTACACTCCTCCGTCTCTCCCTTCGGGCAAATACAGCCGTGATGTATATATTATGTATGAATAACATCTTCTATTTTGGCCTGTCATTGTTACATAGTGGCATTGAAAAAACATATTTACAATATTGGCTGTTATAATCACGTGTACTTCCATGTAAAATAAATAACAAAGCGTGAACAATTGTTCAAACAACACACGATGTAACCAACTAGATCCGGTTAAACGGCGATATCATTAGTTTTTTTCTTGTTTTGCAGTCATGTATATTTCTTTTTTTATCACTACTGAAGTGAGATACTTTGCATTATTAGCTAATGCAATAAATTTTTATATTAATCTTCATTCCAAGCATTATTATTGCAACCAATTAGAAATACGGTCAAACAAAGACTTATTTGCATTTAAGTATAATTTTGTACGTGAACAATATGAATGATTAGTACACGACTCCATTTCATTAAAAATTCAAGATAAAACCTATCCATCCGTGACGTTTTCCCACCAACATTACTCAACTGTTTTGATGAAACAGATCAACATTTGCTATTATCCAAATCATCCGTTAAATAGAGCGTAATAATGAATGAAACAACATAATTATGTATATGATTTTACAAAAACTTTTACAACCCTTAAATGATTTTTAATCGGTTCTGAATAACTAGACACATATGACGACATGTTGCGACAACGCCTATGTTATTAGCAGGGGCTAATTCACACCCTGTCTTGGGCGAAATAAGGGACAACTGTAGCATCTTACATGTCAGCATATCATCAAAATGTCATTCGAAAATGATTTCAAAACTAAACGCAGACCGTTACAGAGACAAAATTATAGACACGTTCGTCAACACTGTTGGTTAAAAATAAACGATATTCGTTGCAAAATTCAGTCGCAATAGAACCATTCGGCTGACTGTCTACGCGAAAGTTATTGCAAATAACGCGCGCACTAATTGTTATAAACTTCGAAATGGTTTCGAGGAAAAAGGATAGATAGGTGTAAGCAATAACGACTAATCGATATTCTGATCACTCAACTTGCACAATCAGCGACAATTAAATAATTATAGTAATTTGCCCAATGTTTTATAGCGGCGATTAAAACTAAGCTGGCTCGCGTGTAAACATAAAATAAATCGTTTATGAGTGATTAACACAAGATCACTGGCAGCTTTTTTAATGGGCGCCGTGTTATCGGCGCTTCCTAGCACTAACATATTTATGATATTTGAAAGCTTGCTTTTCTATTAATAAATTAACTTTCGATTTGTAAAGTGGAAAGGATACATAACACTCGGTGCTCTCTGCCTACCGCATAAGGGTACCTGGCGTGAAAGCATTATAATAATAATAACAATAAAAATCAAGTGAAAGTTCATATAATACTATAGTCATGCGTCATTTATCCAATCCTATAGTGTACTGTCTCATTAGATGGATATCATTAGAAACGAACTCAAATAGCTTCGGCTAAGCAAACACGCTCAGTGTTACGTCACAAAAGTACCATTATTAAGTAGGAATGCCGCAACAATAACAAACAGGAATGAATTAACAATAGTTACCTACGTGTCAAGTCCCACACACTCGGCATTACAAACAACTTACAGAAAAAAAAGAAGTTGGACGCATCGCATCCTAAACGCGTACAAAAACTGGCTCACACAAAACGGTATCGGGCGGCGAGTTCAAACGCGACGCGACCGCTCATTTCACACCATCATCCACGATGAAGCCTCGTCCCTGCCATACGTGACCTAATGACAACTACCACACCGCTCATTCCATATATACTCCATATACCACGCCCAAAATCCTGCCCTAAGCACCCTTACATAAAGTCGAAAATTCAACAGTTACAGCCAACACTTACAGCGTTTTTAAACACGCTATCCATAATGGACATTTCGGAATGCAGGATTTGTGCAAAAAAATGCGTTATTAGCTAACAATTGGAACTAATGGTTTAAGGACAATCGATCCGACACCTGATGTTGGCGATACCACCCCTACACAAGTGCGAATAACCTGCCACCCTTAAATAAAAAAATGTTATTGATACTTTCATTTAGTGTCTGTAAAAATACAGAATCTGAATTAATGATAACAGGACTGAAATAATATTAAACAGCGATTGCAAATTAAATTTAAAATATGTTACGTATCATCATCGCCATCGCGCCCTGTCCTCGGCTTGTCGCATCCAGCAACTGCCTATGTACCTAGCAAGTTACATGTACTATATCATGTTGTCTATGTACATACATAATTTTAGTTTATTCTAATATCAAATATTGGTGTCGAATTCGAAACACTAAAACCTCTTCAAATAATCATGGACAACTTGAGATAATATTTTGCATCACTACCAAGTCACGTGTCTCCTTTTAACGAATATATAGGTACAAACGAGTACATTCATTTCGGTTTGTGAATGATATGGTATTTTGGGTATGTGCGATATGAGCATCAAAGGAGTGCTTAATATTAGAAACTTAAGTGCGTGCACCGTGTATCATCAACCCTTTTGTCGTTCTACTGTCGAACACTGCTTTCATTTCAAAATATAATAAGTTAAGCCTACTCTTTGCCCCACCGGACAAGCACAGAGTTCAAACGCATTAGACGACAATATGGGAAATTTTAAGATGTGTCCAAATTTCCTTACGATATTTTTCCTTTCCTTCACCATTTGCAACAAAAACATACATTATTTATTCTTAAAAAAGGATAATTTTGTAAGGAGAGTGCGACGTCCAAGGATTCACATCCTGAACCCCTGCAGTGGAAGTAAACGTCATGCCGGTTAAAAGCTTCTCAAAGTTTATAATAAAACTATATGTTTACTATAATTTACACGTATCGTAACCTCACGACGGTGTTATGTCAATTTCAAAATATAAAATGTCACATGAACACATACATATATATGTACACATACTACAAAGTAGTATTTAATAATATGTACCTGAATGATAAAAAGGCCAATAATTCATACAACCGCTTCTCTTATTAAGTAATGGAGTACAATTTGAATGTCGTACAGCATAAACAACACGAGTGAATCAAGTTTTCAAAGATCGGCGGGAGGGCGGCGACACGGCACAACAATGACCGGAACTACTCAGCAGGGCGCCGACTGTTCGCCCGCTCTCGTTCACCAACACCTGAGTGAATTCGACTTGTCAACCATTCTGAAGTCTGAATGTTGATTATTTCCTTTTTAACTATTCTGCCTCTTGTTTTGGCAGTTTGATCAACCTTTGACTACAACGTAAATGTAACTATGTGTTGCTCATTCTTTTTAAAATAATGGGTAATGGATTATTGACATAGCAGATATAAAATGAAATTATAGATAAACGCAGGTACCGAGTAAGACAGAGACTTATCCATGTTCACCAAATAAGGCAGATACTGGTTTATGTATCCGAAACCAGAATGAATATACGAAGAAAGCGATGCATTTAGTAGAAGAATTTAGGTCTGTAAGAAAAGAGACATTTGACGCTCGGTGCTTTCTGCCTAGCTGTTTAGCGATCTGACGTGAAAATATAATAATACCAACTTTATCTAACGCATTTTTAATTTGAACAACTTTTGTTAAAAGCGTAAATATATGTATTTTTTAATTCGTTTCAAAGATCTATCGAGTTCTATTTAAATGTAGTTTAACAGCTATTTTTATTCAAAACCATTACACGTCCATTTAGTATGCACCAATATTGCCGGTCATAAAAAAAATTAGATTGTTATTGATGTAACAAAAAAGTCGGTTGTCATTTTAGCTGTTGTATAATAAAAATCAAAGAAACGAATCATTCAACGAGATACCGAAATAATAACAAGTATTAGTGGAAAATAAAAAATTCAAAAAGGCAAATGAAGGGACGAACGAATAGGCACAATGTGTTAGATATTAATTTTGAAATTATAGGTTGGCTCATCCGCGTAAAGGTGCGCGAGCAAAAACATCCACAGAAGTGTTAAGAGAGCAGACCGATTATTACATAAGTTTTATGCCCGATCCTCTTCAAACAGCTGCCACAACAAATATTTATTGTTTGATTTGATTTCGTGTCAGTCACAAAAAGAAATAACACAAAGAATCATGTAAACCTACTATTAATGACATTAAACAAACATGTGACAATCTATTTATTAGCAGTATTTATTTTTATACTCAATTTAATATTTATATAAAGTGTTAGCAAATAAAAATATTACAACGTAATAATATCAAAATGATAAATCAATGCAAGTAATATAAGTAGGTACATATGTCAATAAATCTATTATGTACACGTTTCTGTTGTTATAAATCAATGTTAAATGTTCCTGATACCAAAATCTACCTAATAAAATGCGATTTACTAACCGTCCATATATTTAAAAAACAGCTTTTGTTATGAATGTAATACAGGGAATTGTGTCTAAATATTCTAAGTAGGTATTTCACTAGTTAGTAGATATTACTGTTCACAATTGGGCGGAGGAACTGATAGCTATATTTTCGTAAATGAATACTTTTCTAAAAAAAATAATACATAGCTCAATAAAGTAGGTATACTAAACACATGCATAACGTAAATATGCATTCATATGCTTACGTATAAATTCGTATGACTAGATATAATCCGTTTTTAAGTCCCTATGTTAAGCATAGGTCTCTCCTGCAGCGCAGGAAACATGAAGCACATTCCACGACGCGGATCCTAGCAGACTGATAGACATTGATTTATACATTACGGACTGTATCTGGCTACGCCTATAATACATGGCTAGGCCTATAAGTAGGTACTACCGTTTAGGTTTCGTAAAACTCTATAATTATTTGGAATTCTTCATTTTAAACCTTTGTTAAGGGATGATGGTAGTACAACGGTTGCAACTATTTTCAATTAATAAATAAAACTTTAGCAAAATATACATATGTAGTAACTACATTTTGGAAATCCATAACCCTTAAAAGGTTTTTGTCAACACTGTCCCCGATTGTGATAAATGAGATAGATAAATGATAACTTAGTTTATCAGTTAAAATTTGGCTTTGTTAAATTGTCTTGACCTGCTTTTCTATATTACAGCAGTAAGTTTTTCTAGACGGCAAAAAATATTTAACTTGCAAAATAAACTTAATTGCGTCAACATTAATACAATAGCCGGAACCTTATATAATCTGTAATTCCAATTTAGGTTTCTCAATATTGTAATTTTTTTCAAATTATTTTACGTAACTAGACATTTGAATTTTAAAAAATACGTGCTGCTAACTTTGCAATAATTTTATTTTATAATAAATAAACGTCTTCGATTACTTACAGTTACATCAGAAACAGTCAGGAGTGGATTACTACTAATAATCATTATTATTGTAGTGTCCGATTGTTGCACCTAGATTTCATCATATAATAAGATCTAGAAGAAATAAAGGCTCTTACGGTAAGCCAAGCGTCTGCTAACAAAATTCACGCATCTTAAGAAACATCATATTTACAAACGTTTAAGTTGCAGAGTTTCTTCTCAACCTGTTTCAGCACCGATACGGTACGTAAAATTTCATTTTAAAAACACACAAACCTTTATAAAATCAGAGGGAGAAATCAAAGTATGAACCTGCACCAAGAAAGACTACTCATGCATATTATCATTTGTGTTAAAAATAGAAGCAAAATCTTATGCATTTTTCACTTTTACAAAGTATTTATGTGGATCTCCCGTAAAATAATCAAAACTAGGAATATTTTCCATTCAGGCAAACGAATTTAGAAATATTATTGTTAATTTCTAATCAGTCATAAAAACTTTGCGTGTTAGTAACCTAGTTAGTTAGGCACTAAAAAATAATAATAATAATAATCGACCCATTTGTCATTCCACTGGTTGGAATATGGGTCTCCTCTCATATTGAGAGGGTCAAGGCCATAGTCTGCCACGCTGGCCAAGTGCGGGTTGACAGACTTCACGCACCTCAGAAAATATTTTTCTTTTTTATAAATTCTAAGGTGTGCAGGTTTCCCCATTTTCATTTTTGTCTATCTAATATGTTTTAATTATATCTTAATAGCTTAAAACTGCATCATAGCCAAACGAATCGCTCTAACACAGAAATGTTATTGCAGAGCAGTAACCTTGCCGACGACGGGATGGGTCAGCTCATGACTTCAGTTACGGTTCCCATCTTCGACAGGAGAAACCATACGGTAGGTCTCAAAATAGTACACATTGGTTCTTTACTCACATTTGAATATATTTATTGTAAATCTATTCCTAATCATCTTGATAATTCCAATTTCAAATTTCTTGAAATTGTTCTAGAAATGATGTAACACACTCGTCTGATTCATAAGAGAAGCTTTACTTGGCATTTCCAATGAATTCATTATTTCCAATTTCAAACTTCTTCAAACTGTCCTAACTCAAAAAATGATCTAATATAAATTGTCTAGCTCAGTAAAGTGAAGCAAATTAACTTAACGTTCCTAATTAATTTAGTAAGTCCATTTTCAAACTTCTTTGAACTGTTCTAGAAATTACCAAATACTAGCGTTGTATTTCAGAAAAGAGAAGCAAATTTACTCGGCGTGGTAGGAACGGATGTGCCTGTCGATCAGATAAAGAAACTCGTACCGCCTTACAAGGTATTCAGCTGACCTTATATGCATTGTTACGACCTGATCACCTTCATGTTATATCAATTTCTGAAACAAATCTGGCATCCATCCAGTTCTTTGACGATTAATTTGAAAACCTTTGCTTGTCTATGGATACTTGACCTTTTAGCATTTTACAATTTTTTTAAATTACGCTGCTAACAATATTCATTGCATATTGATGTTAATTCTCTATTGATTTCTAACGTACTTTGTGAGAATTGTTATGACCTTTACCCGTCTTATTCTAAAGCGAAACCCATTCACAACACTTGAAGAATAAAATAGTCGATGATGATGACGTTATGCTATTATTGTTTTAGTTAGGTGTAAATGGCTACTCATTCATGCTGGATAACAACGGCCATGTTCTGTATCATCCGGATCTGCGGCCGCTGGTATGTATTATGACATTTATGACGGGCTTTGCCTTTTACACGATTACCGTTATAATTTCAGTTGTTCTTTTTTTTAATTTTATATTCATAATCTTGTTTGTTTTAGCATACCAACGAGGAGGTGAGTTGACAGGAATGAGATTTTTTTTTATTCCGTTACAAGTTTTAGGTATTCGTAGTGTCACCGGCTGTTACCATGCTTCAAAATCCTCCTCCATAACACGATCAGTTTGTACCCCACCCTTATGTATAAAGCGATATAGTTATAAGGGTGAAGTTACATTAGAGTTATATGTTCCAGTACACGGAGACGCTCCGTCCGTTGTACTCCAGCGTAGACCTGACGGACGTGGAGCTGCTGGTGGACTCCGACGAGAACTCTCGGGTCAACGCCACCTCGCTGCTGCTTGATGTGAGTGTGAACATAAATAAATCCTACACACAGTTGGAATAATTTATTGTTGTTTCACAAACTATGCTTTAATTGTAATATAATTGTTATATAAGCACTGACTGATTTTATACTGAAACTTTTTCAAGTCGATGTCAAAATTAGATGGAATATTTAAATATAGAATAAGAAAATATAAAATAAAACAAAAGAATTAATACAGCAGCGGAAGAACATAGACGTACATACATATTATACTTTTGGTCATCAAAACCAATTTTGAAAATACAGTATGTTGCTACTAATACTTTTCTACGTACATACCTACTTACAGCCTTACACGTAGTACGAAAGTTGGAAAGATTTTTTTTTAGAGCAAATTTTGAAAAACTCTAATTATTATGCGATTAACAGAATGCTGGAAAAAATTATATCTTGTTCAAAGTGTAGTACTGGGATAACATCTACCACGGTAAAAACAAAGAAACGAGCAAAACAAGTAAATAATCGATACGGAAACATAATATAGGTGTTGTTAGGGTAACACGATCATTGTTGCAGCTGCGTCACGACATGATAGAGCAGCGCGAGGGCGAGACGGAGATCGCGGTGAAGGTGCAGTACGACGGCATGCGGCGCGTCGCCACCCGCCGCCAGCGGTACTTCTACAGCCCCGTCGAGGGCACGCCCTACTCGCTGGCCGCCGTGCTGCCCGACGGCTACGGCATGTACGAGCTGCAGGCCGAGCAGGAGATCAAGCACAGCCCTAAGAACGGTAACTGCACCGTGCCGCCCTCGCCAAAACCATACACGCGCACGGAACGTTCTACGGAACCGAGGAGCTTTTCATGTCAATTAAATGAAAATCAATTATATTTTTAATCCCCCATGTTCAGCGCACAACCAATGTGGCCACACTCGTCAGTGAATAAAATCAATGGTTACCTTATATTCAGTAAAATATTTTGCATAGAAATATCAGAAAGCAGTGCTAACAACTGACACAACTCGTTTTGTTATTTTCATGCAGTCACAGAATACTTCAAGGGCGACAACTGGAAAGTGCACCCCGACTGGTAAGCATTTAGTTAACGTGACATACAGATATACCACCACATCATCAGACATTTGCATCGCGGAATATTAAAAAGCACCTGTTGTCTAGATTCTCTGAAGGCACTTAAGTCGCTTTTGATTTGATGTGGCGCGGTGAGACCGCAGCGGAGGCATGAGAGGTGGGCGCGGTTGCAGGGTGTACTGCGAGTACGCGTCGAGGGCGGAGCAGGCGTTCGGGTCGCCGGAGGAGCAGCTGGTGCACTTCGTGGCGCGCGCGGGCCGCCCGGGCTGGCGCTGGATGTCGCTGCGGCCGCGCGCGCTGCCGCCGCACGCGCCGCACGCGCCGCACGCGCCGCACGCGCCGCACGCCGCGCACGCCGCGCACAACAAGCAGGACCGGGACTCCTACTACTGTAACTTGCGCGCACTCTTCTTTATATCAGTCGCATCGTCATCGTCATCGGTCTGTATAAGTTCACTGCTGGAGATAGGCCTATCTTGAGAAATTTTTCACTGAGGATGTAAACGTAACCGGTGTAATTTTGGAGTGTATCACACTCCTGTGCCCCCTGTCTACCCATTCAGGATTGCAGACGCGATGTTACATTTTTTAATTTATGACGTTATATTAATCGCAAGTTCTTCTAATTCGCAGGTGACAAAACATTAGTCCAGTCTCTGGTCCGCGACGCTATGGTAATTAAAGAGTTAGACACGCATACCGGACACGCCAGCCACCACTCCCAGTAAGTATCGCCCCGCTAACGAGCATGCTCATAGCCTCCCGGCGCAAAACTAATACAGCACTATGCCTATAGCAAGAACTAAAAGCAAATGAATATACCAAAACAAACAGTGCAATAAATTTGTTATTAATTACAACTTTCTACCGCATGAATAAATTAAAGCACAAAATGCTTAGGTTGTTCTATAACACTATCGAAACTTTTTTATTTTCTGTTAATCACTGATTTCTTTGTGTTTGTCACACGAATAGCCCGATAGCGACATTAATGGCACTACTGACAAGGTAACGTAAGACGAAATATTCTAATGTTTCCAGTAGATGAACGCTAGTTGTTTTATTTCCCACGGTTTTATATAAAATTTTTATAGTTATCTACGATGTATAATTCACTATCGTACCTCGATTGAATCCCTTAATGTTTAGAACATTTTAAGCTACTATTTATTAAATACGTAATGTTATCTATATATATATTTACGAGAGACGACGGCTGCAACAATTGTAGATACTGTCAGTTATTTAGATACTTATTTGGTAAAAAAGCTAAAATATTGACCCAATAATAAACATAGGTGAAGGAACTAGCATTCTTTTATTCAGATAAAATTAAAATAAAATAATAATTTGCGGGCCTTTTACCATTCCATTGTTGGAATATGGGTCTCCTCTCAAAGAGGGTTAACTTAATATTCATATAATTTGGCCATATTGATCAAAAATATGACTTATACAGAATCACTATTTTAATGAATGTTGACTATGAGTAGTCACACACATACAAATTTGTTCCTTTAATATTAAAATCATGTAAATTTAATAACACATGGTGATTTTACACTGCGAAAATGTTTAGTCGCTAAAACACTATTATAAATCGCTAGATATATTTTATTTTATTGTGCTTAATTGATGATTGAATAGGACCATAAAAGAGTACTCCAAGACGTTGTATTAAACGGTCGTAAATAATTAAAACGTTAAATATGTACGTAGTCCTTCCATGTAAAAGAAATATACTATACATTTCCAAATTAACAGTAGGTAAGCCTTCCTGCGGTATGGTACGAAGTGGACGGAGGTCTAAAAACAATAGAACATCTTTATGCGATTCACATGTAGTTACTATATAGGTACAAGATAATATATCAAAAGATATTTCATTATCTTATTAGGAAAACAATTGTTCAATAAAATATTGCTCAATAAAATGTTAGTGTAAAGAAATATAAATGAATAAAATACCATTATTACTCAAATCGATTATTTAATTATTAGTCAATTAATTAAGCATGTACATATTAATAATAAGTCTTCATAATAATTGTTGTGTGTACTCGTTAATCACCAGGCGATATAGCCACATATTTTAATAATAATTATGTGCTTGACGACCGGCGAGTGACGCACGACTCAAATTTCAAATTAGATTTTATGTTCTTTATTCAAACGAGTTAGAAGACAAGACGTCAACCAATGAAGACTTTGTGCGTTCGATTACAGTGATTGTCACTATTTGCTTGTGTATTTACATCCTTTTACTCGCGCACATATCGGAGGAGGGCTTTCTACTCGGTTGGAGAGCTATAGCTTGTTACTTGAATCTTTTGTAAAAAAAGGTGAAATAAAGCCACGAACTACGTTTCGCTGTGAATAATTACATTTTCCCAAATCAATATATTTTATCCGAAATAAACGTATATAACTTTCCATAGTCTTGCTTAAGTGATTTATAGATTTGACTAATCAAAAATTTTGCGTATGAGATATAGTTACGATTGGTGCAATTAAGATTTTACGAAATATGCTTAATATACGATTCTATGACATATGCGTAAATATGAATGTATCTATAGGAAATGATATGACTCATCTGAAATCATTTGAAAAATATGTCACCTAACTTTATGTGCTCACTAAATAGAAACGTAGGTGTTTTATGTTAGTGTTGCGGAAACTAAATTTGTATATAAGTAACAAACTCTGATGTTACTTATTAAATTTTAAAATTAGATATTCATCAAATTAAAGATTTACTTTTTGCGACACACAATATAATGTATCTTTTAAATAGCTCTCTGGGACGAAGGTAAACCTAATCAAGACAGTATTTTTGTGTTCATTTTACAGCTGCCAAGGTATATCGGATGGTTAATTTAAAATACGACTTTATATCTGGTAACTATAAGAAACATTTTTAATCAACTGTATTGCCACGATAAAGGATTTTTTTTATACTCAATAGGCTAGCTTTTGGCCACAGTCTTGCCTAATGGAAAGTCTAACTTAGATTTGTCATATTGGTGGCAGATGTCACAAGTTGGTCATTAGACAGCAGTTTTGCTCAACATTATAGTATTTGATATAACAAAGACATACCTACCTCGATGGGCATCGATAGGATTATATTAAGGAAGGTGCATCTACACATTATACTTTTAATAAAATATGATTTATTTAATTCGCACTTATAAATATATCTTATTGAATTACTTGTAGTTAAGATGCCCATATAAGATAAGACCAACATGCCTATATAAAATTTATAATAATATATCAAATAAATTTTATTAATGTGAGTTCAAAATCACAAGGTTATCGCAATACATACATTTCAATAGTGACTTAATAAAAACAATACTTTTCGGTATATATTTTTTTCATGACAGGGAGCTGCAAGTCCATTCCCTGAATACTCTTGCCGGCGCCGATGCATGGCTTAGTAGCAAGATACAATTTGTCGTCACTTTGTAGATATGTAACGACATTTGCCAATATCTCTCCAACTGGATGGTGCTCAAAGCACCTTCAGCAAACTGTTCAACAATTGATGGATGGATGTTTTCTACGTAATTTGTAATAGTACATATTTGCAGTGACAGAGACATTTTTATATGTAATAAAGCAATGAACATTTCACGTACATTTCCACTCACCAGTGAATAAGCTCTATTTAAAATGAGATTTTTAATCATTTGTGTTCTTACAGGCAAGGACGTTTCCACAAATTCGTCGTGACTCTTTCCTTCATTGCGACGAGAAGTGGCCTCCTGAAGTGGACGGAGAACATGAACACGTCCAGGACTGCAGAATCTGCTGAACCGTAAATATATCTTCTATCGATCACTTCTGACTGCAGAATAGGTAGTGTATGAAATATTTGTTTACCCAATTCAGAGACAATATAGAGAATGCGTTCAAAGTTGTACACTTTGGCACATTAATCCATTTACTACATACCCAATAAAGAAACCAATAGCTCTAATACGAAATATAAAGTTAGATGTTACATAGCGTGGTTTTTAAACTTTCCCAAAACTATCCAACTTGCCTATTCACAGCCACTTCAGCGAGAAGTACGCCCGAGCGTATGACTCGGAGTGGTACCGGCGCGCCGTGGAGCACCACGCCATCGAGCCGGAAAGCTTCGTGTTCTCGGTGCCGTTCCGCGACGGCTCCGAGCCGGAGGACTTCAACGGGAAACCTCCCCTGGTGCTGGCCACGCACGCGCTCTTCGTGGAGTCTCGCGGGCACCGCGCCCCGGCCGCTGTCGTCGGCCTGCACTTCCAACTGGACTCTCTCGCCAAACACTTTTTAAACGTTACATCTACGGTAAATGAGAAAAGTTTCTCTACTACTTTAAGGGTCTTTCTTCTTCAATTTCACATTTCTCTGCAGTTTCAATTAGTCTCTCCGCAAAACACTTTTTGAACATTACTTCTAAGGTAATGGAGACCATATCCTCTACTGTATAATGCGATTTATAGTTTAAAATGATTCCTTTAATACGTTTTACGGATAGAATGATTTCTCCTCAGTGCACTGCTGGCAGCGTGTGTAAGAAAACGTGTGCTGGTGACGAGTTAGATTGTTACATCTTGGACGACAACGGATTCATCATTCTATCGGAGGATGCTTCACAAACTGGTCGGTTCTTCGGGCAAGTGGACGGAACTATCATGGACTCGCTAGTTCAGGATCGAATCTACAAGAAAGTGACAGTGCACGATCATCAAGGACGATGTCCTGATTCCAGAAATCCATTTAGTGGCGACGGAACCAAGTTATCGGTAATTTTAAAACTTTTTAATTACCTATGTACATATATTACATCTGATGTAACATTTTTAAACATATCAACACAACGTTAACAACATAACAACACAACAATATTTAAAAATGTTAATAAAACAAGACTATATAATAAGCCACTTTAGGTACTGTTTGATTCACAAACATTGTTTGCCCGTTTATACTGTGAATATGAAAGAATAAAGGATCATGGAAAACATATAGACACATGCGGATACTTCATAGAAAAGACGGAGTAAAACTGAACTTTTATTTTTTCAGCCAATTAAACCATTGTCGTGGTTGGGAAGTTACCTTACTAACTTGCTCGCCGTATGGTTTCCACTTTGGGAAACAGTGACGGCTAAGGCTCATCCATACGCTGAGGAGGAAATAGGTGAGTTTAAGATACCATGATGTTGTATCTGATTCTAACAGTTTTGGTTTGCTTACTTCTTTCAATGTACCAACAGTTATCATTCAGAAATGAGACCCGTGTTCTGAACAGTGAAATCGTGACATATGTATCTTATATTATATTTTACGATCGGTAGGTGCAATACTAGTTTATACATGATATATAATTTAACCACAAATATTATTATTGGACTTTCATATGCGTCTATGTGTAAAGCAGTAATATTAACACAAACAACAAACGGTAACTCCTAATCAGACTACGAGGATTACGAGAGCGAGGACATGGAGCACGAGGAGGAGGCAGAGCGCGACCGCGGCACCTACGAGATCATCCTGGACGGGCCCGGCGCGGAGCGAGCGGCGGGCGGCGCGGCGGGCGGGGCGGGCGAGCGGGCCGCGCCGCGCGAGCCGCCGCGCGAGGCCGCGCGCTCCGCCGCCGTGCGGCCGTGCGACACCAGCGCCGAGCTGTTCGCGCTGCAGTCCGCGCGCCTCACCGCCGCGCAGCCGCTCAAGGGCAAGCTCACCAACTGCCACAACTCCGGCTGTGAACGGTAAACGACATAACTCAGTATTTTATTATATTTTCGTACAATCTAGGGTCGGACCTACAAATGGACGCGAGCGAAATCTACCTTAAATAAAATAAATTCGTCAAACTTTTCATAGAGGCAGTTTTGCTGATTTCTCATCTTTTATCGACAAAATCTCCGTCTATAAGGATGTAAGGTTTCCCGCTCGACAAAATCTCGTACAGTACAGTAAAGGACAGTAGGAGAGCGTTACGCAATTAGATAGCAAATGTAAATACGAAGAACGTTTTCAGACCGTTCAGCGTGCAGAAGATCCCGCACAGCAACCTGATCCTGCTGGTGGTGGACACGCTGTGCCCGTGCGGCGCCAAGCGGCTGGACGTGCGCGCGCGCGAGGCGGCCGCGCGCGCGC
>DWEE01000703.1:0-15769 GCA_018245755.1 Parelbella macleannani | reverse complement strand
AATACGACATCGTTTGCAGATATTTATAGGCAGCAATGGACACATATCTCCACACAGTATATGAGGGTTATAATCATAGTCTGCCACGCTGGCCAAGTACGAGTTGACTGACTTCACACGCCTTAGAGAATATTTTTACAGGAGGACTCTAAAGCGTGTGAATGTATGTTTCGTAACGATATTTTCCTTTACCGTTACAGCCGACAATTTCTCTAGTAATTGTAAAATGATATAATACTTGAAAGGTAGAGTTAAAGCGAAAGCACAAATCGCTTAAAATCAGCAACGTGAGCAGATAGTGTCAATTATCCATTAATGTTTAAGTTACAAGTTAATTGAGAACAGAACCTTCTAGTATCAATATAATCTGTCGAAGTAATATTAGACTCAGCCAATTAAATATTTCGTTGGGATAAGATAACTATCTTTAACTAATAGTGAAATATATTCGTTTATCTAAGTCTGTCTGTGTCTTTATTTGAAATTTGGAGAATAAATTCATGTAGTATTTATTTTTTTATAATTAGCTACATACAAAACTATCAGGCAATTTGAAAAATTCTCAGTAAATGCACTAATTTATGTAGATATGTACACACACACAGGCACCCATACATTTTTATGTACATATATACACATATACTTGTCTCGAGTAAAAATTGAATCTACAACATCCACCTCAGCAGTCGGTGTTACTACTAATTACTAAACCTATAATCACACAATATAAAGTTTGTTGATTTAAAAATGTGGCCAAAGTGGTGCCCCACGTCCGTAGTCGCTTGGACGGACAATTATAATCCTTATCAGATTAAATGCGTCGCTTACCTTAAGCCTTATTCTTCGATTCTTATCTTTGACACTATAGGTATCGTTAAAATGAAATATATTATGGAATATAGTGTTAAAAATTACATGCGCGAGGGCGTTTCTTGTGGTGTAATTTGAACAGCAACATCGTGATAAAGAATTTAAAAGTAATGAATTTTCCAATTCCTTTATAAATGTTACAACTGAGCAAAACACACATAGTAAAGACTTAGGATGAAGAATAACCATTTATTAATTACGGTGCAAAACAGTGATTTTTTCATCTCAAAAAACCCTAATAATAATTAAATCAATGAAACGGAACGACACCTGTCGTAAATGTAGGTACACATAAAATAGTACATATATAACATACCTACATACATATGTTATAAAAATGCAGTAGAGGCCGCTGAAGTAAAATAAAATTTACATCGTGATTTTTCTGCATGAAACGCTTCGACCAATTAAATTTTGAGTATGTATTTACATAGACGACTGTATGAGTTTGGATTCCTTACCATTCGTGCACAAGTAAATATTGAAAAAATACACATTACTTTGCAAACTAGCTTTTTACATATACTAAGTTATTCAATCATGCGAAAAACGAGTTGTACAGAAACTATTTTAAAGTTTTGACCTACTTTTCAGTTAAGAGATATAGCATTGATTGTTTAAAAATGTACAGAATGTAAAGCTGCCTGTAGGCCTATAAAATACCTACTTGTTAAAAAGGTTAGAATTTTTTTGTACTCAAATAATAATAGATATCACCATCAGCATGTTTAAGTTCACTGCTGTCCAAAGGCCTAGGCTTAGTTTTTGTCCCACTCTGGGCACAATCACGTATAAATGAAAGAGTAAGTATGATGTAGGTACGTACAGTTAATTATTGACATCATTTTGTTTTTACAATTGTATACTAATTGATAATAATAATTGAAAATGTTAATACATTCCGAAATACATGAATTACAAATGTTTCGAATGCTTCGTGGAATAAATTGAACTTTGTTTACTCAAATAATCCGAGATCCTTATATTTCGTTAAATAATAAAGGCAAGCGGTTGTCTTTTCGTTACAATCCTTTAAAATCACAAGCTTCTGTAGGTTGAGAAATACGATGTTTGCTATCAAACCTTAAAGACTTTAAACGTCTTTGCGCTCCACAAATACAACCTTTGTTTGTATAGTATTTGTAGCGTACGAAACGAAATATGAACGTGAAATTTTCAACGGAGATATGACGTTAATTACGACCAAAGAGGATTACTTTTTATAAACATATGAATACTCAACGTAAGCGCTTTAGCTGTTGTCTGTGGTCGAAATGTGAGGTATAATACGCAGTACGTAGGGGTAGTATGTAGGGTTAGGCAAAGGAGTGTAATCCTTTTACAATTATCCATTCATGTTATACGTCCCTTGTAGTGGGGTGAGCTTAATGAAGTACGATAAAGAGGAATTAATTAACCCATAGACAAAACGGATATTAACTTTTTATGATCTTTGTGTTGTTCCTTATTCAAGTATTTTTCTTCGTTTAACGGTAGCTACATCTCTGGTTTTAGTATTTCTGCTTAACGCTCAATCTAATGCTGGTAAATATTAGAGACCGCGACTTGGAAATCGTAGCGTAGGCTTGGCAAACGCCCGCTAGGTGGAGTACGCAAAGTAGCTGGCAATGGTTGGATGCGACGAGTTTGAAGATCGAGCTCAGTGACGTGCTATAATTGGTAAGGCCTATGTCCAGCAGTGAACGGGAGTAGGCTGATGATGATCATCATGACGATGAAATGTTGACAGTTTTTGCCTTGTATTTTTGTATATTATTTTTATTATATCACCACGCTGTCTGTGGCACGCGGCAGTGGAGTGTAGTACACTCCCACGTTTCACCAGTTACGAAATATAACAATGAAGATATAATAGTATGCTATTGACATGTTGTGTTTTTCGAAATACGAATATTTAAAAATTTAATCCGATTTTTCCAATTGGGCACATCCGATACACGATTTATGGGGACATAAGAATATACCACAAAAATGCATTATGTGGTCAGTATTACCTGCCATTCGCTCTCGCTCAGAATACACATAGGTATAATATGTAACACGTATGTATTTATACATTGTGAAACAGTACATTATAAATAGTCTGCGGGTCAGTTCTTGTGTTAATCTGTTATAAAATATGCTAAGTCATGTTTACAGGAATAGCGTGAGGTAAGCGTTTCATAAGCCTCGTGGTACGGACAACGAGTTATGCCATTTTATTATTAGAGCTTAGCATAGAAATGATACCAAATGACCATTGACAATGTTCACAATGTTTTAACCAAATTTTGTAAACCTGAAAAATAGAATTGTGTGTAGACGACATGCTTGTATGTTATAGTTATGAAATGTAGAGTACATCAGGCTGTAAGCGTAGAGATATGGCCTTTCGTGTTCTCTGCCAACCTCGGACAGAATCTATACGTGACGATTTAATAGCCATTTTGAATTGAAGCTTATTCGCATGTAACCGAATACATAATTCATTGTAAAATTTCTATACTACCAATTGTACAGTTATAAGTATTGAGATACAAAATCAACAGTTGGTAATTGGCCAGCACCAGATCGCTCGGAACGAGAGCAAGCGACGTTGTTTTCCATGTTCCGGACAAACAGACGCGTCGGACTGTTTGCCGCGCTGTCGGTATGTTTGCGCAAAGTGACAGAGTATTGCAACGGTTATGCTTTTTGATCGTCGAATGTAATACAAAAATCGTGTGTTGCATTGCATGTTCGATTCCAACCCGGGAAAGATGTTTGTGTGTTGTACGATTACATATGTACGGGCTTAACTCACGTACCTACATAGATCTTTGGACTAGTGTGTGTGTTGTATACGTATTTGTTCTGTATCTGTGTGTAGTTTTTGAGTCATTTCGTTATTATAGCATCGACTTCGGTTAATTTGGCCGCGTGTGACGATGTCTTAAAATTTTCTTTTTAATATATATTTATATCTCGGTGTTACAATTGAAAAGGGAGATATTTTAAGAAGCGTTTATTTTGCGACTTTATCGCGATAAAATCGCAGAGGTCGCCTCCTCAATATTGTATTATGCAACATGCACATATGTATATCAAAGAGCAAAACTTGTTTAAAATTAACACCAATGATTAAAAATGTTGTGGTAACAGCTCCATGACACGACCACTGGATATTAACGTCACGGGTCAAGACCTTTTGAGGTTTTATATGTCATTTGCATATGACATCGCTAATCTGTGTATATTTGCAGATTAATGAGCAAAGGCAATCAAAAGTTTACCTCCCAGATAAAAGGATACTTAGGGCTTGTTTTGAGAAAGTTTATATTATTTATTTTTTTGTCTACGATTTTAGTCAATTGCAGTATATAGTGCTCGTGTCTGTAAATTATGTACGTTCGAATATCTATGCAAATTCTTTACAAGTTTATTTATAGCAGATCTTATGGTGTATATAGATAATTGAAACATACTGATTGTGTTATGATATACGGTTAATAATGTTTGATTTGATTTAAATAGCCTTCATTAGTTTAGTTTTAATTTGTGTATATGATTTTTGGGCATTCAAAGCTATTGCATACTTTATTTTGAATTTTAGAAAGCCAACTTATATTATCACTTTTCCTAATTTTTAATGATTCTTTCTATTTGATTATATACACATTAACAGAATAGCTAGATTTAAAAATAGAAAAATCGCGCGTTAAATGTGTATTAAATGTTATGTCATGTGTAATTATTGCTTATTATGGGCTAAACATTTAATATACATTTGCAATATGATAAAAAGGCATATGAGATCAAGATGAGCCAAATAGCTCATACACTGACTGAAAGAAAAGTCTGGAGTTCCCGAAACCGTCGTTCGTGTATATGCGAGAATAAAAATAGATGAAGCACGTCAGGTTTGTAAGGATATATAATGTTATTTTGCACTCAACGCTCTCTACCTACCCTGTAGAGCACTTGGCGTGACAATATAATAATATTGATGTAAAAATATTGGTATAACTAATATACGAGTATAGATTTACGCAATATACGGATCAATATTTACACATACGCAAATATTGATCCGTATAGTATTACCGTCATACTCTGATAAACATGATGTAGTGCTAAGCAGAAGGTAATGCTAGATGCAATATTTAGATTACTTATTAACGCAGTAATTTGCGTCATAATATCTTGTGTTAGTACCGACGTTGAGACTGTTATTTTTCTAGAGATCTAAACTTTCATTTACCATTTAAAATGTTTGAAAACATGTCAATAGTCCAGCTCTATTGGAATTGTAAGGGTGAATCTTAAGATAAATCTTAAGATAGTCTTTATAAAGTATTTTCATTTCTGATCTGTAATGATACGAAATATAAAGTAAATAAAATTTGAATAAAATATTTTGTATTGTACGGTTAAATTTACAGTAAAAACATCGTCAAAAATATCAACCTAGCTTGTGCTTGCCTCTAGCGACCATAGGGCTGGCGACTATCGCATTTGGGCAAAGCCTCCAGTGATCTGGCAACCCTAAGTATGTTTCTTAAAATTTTCTTCGTAAATAGACATGTTCAGTTAATTATAAGATCTTAGTTATACCATATTTCTTATGTTACTATGTTTGTTAACAATATCCGGTGCTTAAAAGGTTTTCTTGGTATAAACTCTATATATTTTCTTTTCATTTGTTATAAAATTACTAACCATAACATTGTGATACAGATTTAAAAGGTGATAATAATGTGTACCTTATGTCCGAAGCACACCAAATTTAGTATTGTGTTTTTAAGTATCACGGTTTTATGTAACATAATAACGTCTCAAATCACGTACCTATTGCTGCTGTAATTCCTCAAGAAGTAGACAGCGGAGGGTAGTGTACTCCCACGTTACATTAGCTATATATATGTACGTCCTACCATGGAATATATGGTGAGTCTATCTATATAACGGGCAGAAATATAGATTTCTAGCCGCTACTAGGAACTTCAAATAAGAAAAATACGATAATATCCGACCCAGCAATCGAAGCCAGGACCTCCTTTCCACTCTACCAACAATGCTGTCAATTTATTATTATGACTTTGTTATACGCTTTTCAATACCACAGTTGACTTTTTATAAGCAGTTACTAAGTTTTATTACTTTTCCAAATATTTTCGAAGCAAATTCCTTTCAACTGACTTTAGATTGAAAATTTTGGAGCCACAATGAAACTTGGTAAATATTTGGAAAGTTTTCTATATTCTAAATGCTTTGAGGTTTGGCTCAAGTATGCCGGCTATCTGGTACAAAGGTTTCTGTTCAATCCATCACTTCGAGCTTAATAACTTTGAAACTTTAACTTTTGTTCGTTGTACCGTTGTCTTAATTTTCCGATTATCTTTCTATAATAGAAAATAAATAACTATGATCATTATTCAAATAATATTGAAGAATTTTTTTATGTATCTTCGTCATTATCATTAGCCTGTGTTTGTACACTGCCGGATATAGGCTTCTCCTAAAGACCGCCGAAGCAATTTCATAGAGGTTTATGCCAGAGTCCCATGCTAGATATCTGGTTGGGGAGCATATTTACTGGTCATTTATCCATGCATATATTTTAATACCTCCTTTTTTATTTTCGAATTACATATACCAAATGAATCAATACATAGTTTTCAACAATATTCGTAAATGAAGTCAAAGATTTTAAAACACCGTTCCACACACACCATATAAAGTGACTTATTAAAATGTCTCTCAGTTACAACAATTGAAAATAACAAAATAAATTGTGCAAATAATTTTTGAACAGGTCTAACAGTAACAACACAAAATATTACATCGATTGTTTTAATTATATTTGAATTATTTATTATTACAGCAAATATTCTATTGGTAATTAGGTACGTTGATGCTGGCGACTGATTTTATTTTCGTAAAATTAAGAAACATATCTTCGGAATGTAACAATTTGTTTCTGAACATTTCACCAGATAATAATATCAACAAAAATTAGCTCCACAGAGCTAAATTATGCTATTATCTTATAAAAGTTAAAATATAACATATAACTGTGTTGAACGTCTCATACAAAACGAGGAACATATATTTTGTTCTATAATGTGTAATAAGGTAATAAGAACGATCGCGTATCAAAAATAATGAGTAGAACAAAGTGACTATAAACATGCAGTAAATGGAAAAATTTAATATGAACGTATTACAGGAACTCGTATTTATTCGTCAAAGAAAGTGAAGCGTCTTCAAAGGAACGCTGAAATGATCCAGCTACGTTCCTTTATACAGTTAATTTAGGATTTAAAAAGACCAATATCATTTTTAAAATTCCATTAAGTACGACAGTTATTTTAAATAAAGTTGCAAATGTTTTTAAATTACAATGAATTTATTAAAAATAATTAACTACATCGTCACAAAAGTTCCTACACGGGGTAGGCAGAGCATTACGAGTAAGTACCCAAAATTTCTATCCGTACAGAACTGATGACGGCATGAAACCATTATCTTTTGTAAATTTATGACTTGACTATAACAAAAATTGTATGGTATTTTTCACGGTATTTATAGAAGTTGAAAAGTTTAGTTCGCTCCCACGTTTCACCACTTATATTTAAATCCCACTACGGGAGCGCCTATTGCCATTCACTGGGTATAATTCCAGACTTCGAGCTACTACTAGAAATTTCAAGTTAGAAAATCCAACAGCAGCCGACTCGAGAACCTAACCCAGGACCTATTGATCAGCAATCGCACTTTGCAACCATTATACCAATGATGCAGTATATACCGATAGCCTATTATATATTAGTTTTTACAGAAAAACTTGTATTTTGTATAAAAAAAATTAGTTCTAACTGAATATTACATTTCACGAACCCTTCCATTTCGTTGGGTTTCATTCGCGGTCTCGTACAATAGTTGTGACGTAAGTAATAGACGAGTAGCGATATTTTTTTATTTGATGACTCTTTTCTATTATTGTACTTTGCTTCGACGTAACAATACGCCTATAATCCTCGAAGAGGTAGGCAGAGAAATGAAACACTCTGCATGTTTCATTAGTAGGTAACGTTTACGTCGCAGTGCGGAGTGAGTGGTGAGCCTATTGCTATGCACCAGGTACAAATTCAGACTCCAAGTATTATGCACTTTCCTTTAATTCTATTATATTTTTCTACAGCGTTACCCGGTAGTTTTGGTGTCCCTTACCTCCTATCTGGTGACCCTGCGTCCCTTGGTAGGGTACTTTCGAGTTTTTCTAACTTAGAATCCCTACTACTAGCTAGGAGTCTGGAATTATTATGTCAACAGGTGCACCCCCTATTCCATCGTGGTATTTAGAACATAACAGTTAAATTATGGAAGCGTACTACATTCCTCTGCTTACCTCTTCGCGATATGAGCGTGAAGTAAAAAGAAAGTAAGTGTATAAGATAAACAAATACATATTTCGTTATAACCTTCTCACAGTTAACGTAGTTTATTTGATCGTTCCGCATTTCGTATTATTCATTCCCCATTTGTCTTACAAAATGAATCCTTTACTTGCGTAAGCACAAAGACGTTTTCAGTAATATTTGAAAACAAAAGAGGTATGAAGAGCCTTTGAGATATCGTCTATTTGAGCAGTGATAAAATTTGATAGCGCAGATCAAACTAAATATACAAATTCGGTCGGTACCTATAATATAAAAAAAAGATCGCGCAAAGTGGTTTTTCGTGTTACCGAGACTCGTGTCAGTTCTAATTGAAAATGATGGTGCCGAAGCGAGTCAAATTGTATTTATATCTTTTCTCTGTTGTACTAATTTAAAGCCGTTGTTTTCGAAACAAAATTTAAATAAACGTACGAATAAAATTGTCGTTACCATGTGTTAAATAGTGGCAATTCTGTTCGGTTTTATTTTAACGGATATATGATTTAAAAAGCGAGGGTGATATATAAAATGTATGATAGATATGTAAACGACTGGCTTTTTATCCACCCGTTAGTAACTCTGATTGTCATAGATTCGATTCCCAACTAGAACAATATTACTGAACACAAGTGTTTGTTACATGAAATATTATTATTATATTTACATCTTAGTAGTTAGTACAGTAGGTAATTAGAAATGTATACATGTTGTTCATCTTTTGTCTGATCGCCACAGCACGGGTTCTGTCTAGTTCGGGTTCGAAACACCCTTTATAATGTTAGTCTTACTGCAGGTAGGCTAAGGAGACTAAACTAGTAATGTTAATAGCAACGCATTTAAGGATACGGTTAACAATTAAATAATTACGAGGTAGCAGACGGGAATTATAGCAGAACGGCAGTACCCGTATATTACATTACAGTAATACGACCGACGAAGTTTTACCCACACGGGCAGGAGTACATTCGTTCGCGCTCGAGTAACTTTCGCATTAAGTTATAAAACACTAGGACATTAAACAGGAATTACACTCTCGTTCACTCGGTTTCGTGTTAAGAGGTTTGCAGTTGGAAATCGATGTGAAATGTTCTAATAAGGGAAATTACACCAATATTAATAGGTATTTTTGACATAGAGTAACATTTTTGTGATTATTATTGTTGAGTATCGACATTTATTAGAATTGAAGTAAAGAAGTACGATATTTTTCAAAACGATAAATAATATAAGATGTAATGAGAAGAAATGAGGTACGAAAAGAGTATTAGATACATTTCTTATAAAACCCACGACAAAAATGTTCAAGACATTTGTTCATGTAGTCATAATTATAGTTTGTGTAATATACCACATATTGCGCAAAAAAAAGTATTGAAGAAAACGAACTAATTAATATTATTCTGAATTTTAATATCTGACCTTGGCTATTGTAGATTTGTTAGGGTTTAGACTAATACATACCACGTCAGCTCGTAGATAGGCAAGATATAAGAATTAACATTTATTTTAAAATTGGAACACATCACCGTTAGAATTTACAAACTTATGGACATTGCAAGAATAAAATTATTTAAAACGACTCTTATCTGAGTCTTCAAGTAAAAAAGTTAAAACTTCTATCTGTTAATAATACATAATAATAGACATATCGGTACCAATCGCATAAACAAGAAAAAAAGTACAAAAGATCTGAACAAAGCTACAATGAATGTTTAAAATGTCAACAGGCTTGAAAAGAGTCATTGTTGAAGGCCGTCAGCATATGAGCAACCTTAAGGTTGTTCAGTTATTTAGGGCGCGTCCGGAGCTATTGTGAAAGGCGCTTCATTTTAGTTTTTCACTTAAATATTTCTACGCTCTATTAAAACATGGCGCGGACGACGCTATTCATTCCGCTCATATTTCTGTAGAAGCTTACGGCTATTTCTTTTCAATTCTGAAAGCGTATTTATCGGATGAAAAGTATTCAGTTCTATATTGAAATAAAACTTACAGTTGTTGTTTAAGTACGGCAACATTTAAAATGTATTTCTTGGATTTTTTTCTTTGTCGTAAAATAAAACATAGAAAGCGTCTGTGGATCACCGTGGCCACTTATTATGTCGATAACTATCACTATTTTAAATTATATTTATGTCATTTTTACTAATCACACCATATGGACATACTTAATAGACCATCAAACCACCGAAGTTTTGTATAGATTAATTGTTAAAATGTAAAAGAAACATAAGTTTGCATTAAAAATAGCAAATGTCATTCGATCATTAATACCTATCTACTGAAAATTTCCATCATGCAGGTATGGAATTCGACATGACATTATTAAAATATATATGTAGCTTAAATATTTTGGTCTATATCAGTTTATACATATATGTATATGTATGTATATGCCCTATGTTTCTTCAAATCATTAATGATTTATCAATATTCAAAGTTAAAGTTTACCATGTAAGCATATTCAGGATTTCCTTAAATAAAATTATATTTCGTTATAGACAATGTTTTATTTATTTATCCTTTTACTGTTGGTAACAAAGGGCGGACTTAATGCTTAGTGGCACGTTATAGTAGAAATAATTTTGATATCGCTTATGCTTAAAATCGAAATTCGTAGTATTAATGTAAGACAATGGGCTAGGGAGTGAGATAACTGGTAAGTGGCGCTTCGAGTTTCCACCTAAGTTACAAAGAACTTTGAGAAGTCCAGGATTACATATTTTCAAAAGGTCTTTTGAAAATTTAAAGTACGTATTCATAAGAACTACAGTTTACGATCAGGTGTAGTTTCCAGTGAACTATGATTCAGAATTCCTCTGAGATCTGTTGCCGAACAAGTATTAGCGTAAAGATAATGGATAAATAAAACCATATTCGAAAATTTTCAAAATTCGTTAAATTTTCAAAAGGCATTTTTACTTGCTACGATGGTTTACTGGTATATATAAAGATCTGTTAACCCATATTTTTATTTCTCATAAAATTTTAGGTATCATTTCAGATACTATCACAGAACCTTCCTTGGAGTAAATAGGGTGAGATTTTAATGAATCCTTTCATTGAATTCCCATCACACAGAACCTCTTCGAATACTTATAGGTTAATGTTGCGATCCCCTGACCCGTGACGACCAATCAGACGGAAAAGGGCGCTCCTAAAGGAATTGTTCATCTTTACTCAGCTAAAGCCGTTAAAGTATTGATTGCAGAGCCTTTATCAGAAGTTACCGGTATTCAATATTACCAGGACCTTGGAAGTCACATTGAGTTCCGACTATTTAACGGAGTCCAATCTAATCCTGTCAACGTTGAATATAGGAGTACGTCCACACTGAGTTCAGTTTCCTAAATACAAAGTGTTGGATTCATATCGTTTAAAGGGTGTTCTTTCAATAACAAAAAATCATGACATTATTTTACGCGCGGCCGAACTAACAAGTGTAATAGTCAACGAGTGACTCATAACACATATGAATTTTGTATATTCTATTACCGAAATGCTTACAAAAAACTAACAATTTCTAAGTTTTGGGTCTTCACAATATTTTAGTATTTTGGCAAAAAATCATAAGTTGTTATCTAATATTGCATTCTATCCTATATTACAAAATTCTGTAACTGTAAACATTGTATGCTACCTTAATTACAGTTTACATTATATTACATTCCAGTTATATTACATTACATTCCAGTTACATTACATTACTTATAACACACCTGCTAGTGACACAGCCGTCTAAGTAAATGTCAACGATATAAATCTATTTCACGTTTCTCCTTGTTTACAAACATACCGTGGCTGCAATAAATTAACGTGAAAGCTGCAAGATTACAAACACAAGCAAATCTTTCAACATGAAAGAACAAGGTATTTTTGAAACTGTTACATACACTAATGAACTGCGGTATTTATATTCGGACCATCGCGACTTCATGTAGACTTTCGTAACGAAACTATTTTGTGAAATTGAAAAGTTTGTACTTTTCATTCGTTTGGAACGGCAGTGGTTCCAAATCTCTTAAAATTTATTAAATTTAACTAAAGTAGTAGATATTGACAATTTGACTAATATTAAATCACAATATTATGATGTTTTACTTTCTCAAATATTGAAATCAAAAACAGTTAGGCTCATAATTAATTATTAAAACAGCTAACGCAATACCCATTTCTTAAATTTCTACATTACATTAAAAAGTTTTAGAATTTTCATTAGAATCATTGGGTAGCGACTTCTATATTATTCCTATTTGCTGGAAAAATCTTACAATTTCTAACAAGCAATTTCAATGTTTCTTGTGCTAAATTGGACGTAATTCTTTACGAAGATGTACCTACAATCCACATACACAGAATATTTTCTGCTTCTAACGAAGTGATTTGTGACGAACCCACGCATGTCAAATGGGACGTATTGCGCAGCTTGTGGCCATAACAAGTAAAATATTTCAGCTTCATGTCACTTTTTCACAATTCAATGATAATTCTAGTCAATCCAATGGGAATTAATTATCATTGGCCCTTTTATCGTTCCACTGTTGGATATAAATCGTTTCTCATATTGAGAGTGGTAAGGCAGTAATTACGAAAGTTAGCAGCTGAGACTACATTGTTTTTCCATATAAGAGTAATCGCTATGAAAACAACTGGATCAAAATACTGGTATTTTTAACGCATAACGTAGAGTGAAATACAAAATGCGTTAATTTCACGAAATGTAAGCTTAGAGTCAATTATAAATAACATTACTCAGAATGAGTTCAGAAGTTTTTGCTGTCAAGGGTTTATTTTAAGTAAACTATTGCTCAGAACACATTTCTTAATGTATTCTGTTCGTTCAAATGACTATTGTATAAAATTTCTCCTCCGAGGAAAGCTGATCGTTTTCAAAACGAAACAAATATTTATTGTTTACTTGTACTTTATTAGAGAAACAAATAAATTTGGGTTTCATTTTACGATAGAATCCTTGAATAGAACAACAATATCCCCAATTAGGATATCCTTTATTATCAACCAGTTGTTTGCGCAGTACGTGCGACTTTCTAAAGTAACATAAATAATTATCGTATAACATCTCCCTTAATATAATCTTTTAAAGGTTAATTTAAAGAAATATTTTTTTATTAGGTGGCACATGTTCACAACTTTCTTCTGTAGACGATTTTTCTTCGGGCAGTCTAGCTACTTGGACGTGAAAACAGACAAACACGTTGATTCAGCATTGAAAATCAACTCAATATTAACGAATAAAATCAGTAATGAATGTGTAACAAAGATTATATATAAAACAGGATGTATATCAACACGAGAAGATATTTAAAATTGTGTGTTTCAACCGATATTTATTATGTTTCGTACGAAAATATTCGGTGAGCATTAGTGCAAGCATGTATACGCCCTCACCTGTGGGAAGTGTACGATAACTATGCAAATATTCAACATTTGACAACGAATAGCCAATTTTCCAGAAATTTTCAATCTCAAACAAATTGATACAATATCTATACAATCCCAATTTTATTCAATTTTGTTCGCAGCGTCTCGATTTTGACGACGTAACAGGTACATATAGGATAACATAGCTTCGAATATGCTATTTTAAGGAACCGTAATAATATATTTAACATAATTTCGTTTCAAAAAACTTATACTAATAGCTTTTTACTCTATTACACAGAAGAAGCTTACTCGAGGCTTCAGGCGGTTTCCAGTTACGAGATAGAACTCAAGGTGAAGGAGGTTCAAAAGAAATGTACGTTTATATGAGACATCGATATACTTGTTAATTTGTGGCAGTAATTTTCAATAATCCCGTAGTAAAAATATGAGACTTATAATTGTAACGTTTCGAAAGTCAGGCGTTTGAATCCTTGGGGTGTACTTTGCGAAATAATGTATCTTTTTAAGGACAAACACAACTTTATGTTTATATTATGTACGGTGAAAGAAAACAATAAGAAGAAATTTACGTAACAAACCATTTTTCGGGATTTCTGAGGGGCGTGAAATTCGCCAATTCACACTTTACACATGAGTATGGTTTTAACCCTGCTAGTTTTAATAAGAGACCTGTATCCTATGGAGGAACGATAATAAAAAATTGATTAGACGAGAGAAGAAATTCAACGTCATTTAAAAAAAGGACCTTGACCCATAGAGTAATAATAGGTTAAATTATACATGGGAATAAACGTAGTAGATATTGCAAGATAAGTTCACTGGAAGATTGTCTATTTGTCTCATTTATATAAATAGCTTATAATAGTTATAAAGCTTAATAATTTTAATTCTTGATTGTCTAATAATAGTTATAACAGTTTTCATTTAAACAACAGAAGGTACGTACTCTCCTATATTGCGAATGATAATGTAGTTTTCGCGTCGAAAAACAGAATTGAGAAGATCAAACCATGTTTCCTACTGTATTCGGAAAGTGGATCGCCGCCTCCCATTTTCCATTCTTTCGGCCCTCGTTTTGTTATTTAGAGCAAAAAATATGAGTAACGAGCAACGCATCAAATTGTGATCAAGTTTTTTGGTGACACGGAATATTTTAAGCTATCGCATTTATATTTTAGGGCGGCGTTAATAAAATGGAACATTAATTACTAAATATCTTCATTACATCACAAAAATAGAAGAGAATGAAATCATTAATCACAATTTGATATCTAAAAATACTTCAGACTATGTTTGTCCAAAAAATACGACATTTTGTCTAGAATTCTTGTATGTATATTTCAATATTCCCTTTGATTTTTTATTACCTTATCATCGAGCAACATTGTCAATCGGATAGAAGAATTCACAGAGTTGTTACCAATTAGCAATTTGTGTTTATTAAAAATGAACTCCTACATCGCAAGGTCGAAATGATCGATGGTATAAAATATACCTATTTTTACGCAATTGATATCTTTATCCCACGAGCTGTTTCTTTACGCTCAAAAACGTATAAATATCTGTTACCGTCTTTATAAAAATATTCTTCATTCGAAATGTATATTGTATTGGCAAATCTTATTATACTTACAATAGAATGAACCAGATCTTTATGATTATGGATAAAAATGTTTTAAGAAATTCATAATATAATTTATAACATAAACTTATCAGGAATAATATTAGGATAAGCTTGATAAACAACTATTTCTTCTTCTTAGCGTGTTGATGACAAACACATTTTATAATAAGTCCCTAAATGGTTTTAGCCCAGAATTTTGCCACAACTACTTATATTTATTGTCAAAGAAAATACTTTACTACAACCTTTGAATACATCTAGAATGTAACTCAAAGGGTTTAAAAATAAACTCAAAGCGTTTAACTCAATGTAACTCAAAGCGTATATAAATATTTTATATTCCAAACTAAGAAAAGCGTCTATACAATGGTAACCGAGCATTTGTTAATCCACATACATACATAATCACGTGTATTCTATATGCATTTATATACTGATAACTGGTGAA
>DWEE01000702.1:0-15778 GCA_018245755.1 Parelbella macleannani | reverse complement strand
ATCCGTTCTGCGACAGATGTGACCAGCCTACTGCCACTTGAGTTTGTTAATCCTTAGTGTTATGTCGATAACTTTGGTTCTCTATCGAATCGTCTCATTTCGGATTCGATCCTTAAGAGAGACGCCGAGCATAGCCCTCTCCATAGCTCGCTGAGCGACCTTAAATTGATGGACCAGTCGCACCGTGAGACTTTTGATTCTTGTAAAACATAAATTGCTAACTTAGATAATGAAACTTAAAAAAAGAAATCAAGTAACTTTGTGTCCAGTTAGCGTGTTTGTGCTTTCGTGCGCGTTTTTGTGCGTGTAGGCGATTGTGTGTAATTGTGCATGCGCACGTACATTAATTGTGCATGCGCACGTACATACATTCATACAAAATTACAACACATCAAACTGATGTATTCATACACATACTCATATATATCATATAATCACACACATTTACACTCATAAAATGCATGCCAATGAACAAGCTTAGTTGCACGAGATGTTGACTATATGACAATGTGTCATGCGTATTTGCCCACGACAAACACTGAGTATGGGCTCTTTCCATCATAACACTGTCCCGTTCCCGAGCCCGATTCCGTTCCTGTTTCTTTACTATTTCATTTTCTATGACTTTGGATATTCTGTCATTAATATGAGAACATAATGAAATGCTAAAATATACACAAATTCATTACGTGCTCGTACATAAAATAAAGTATCGTCTACCTAAAGCCATTTGGGTACTTATCCTCGCTATAATTATTACCCATAAATTAGTGATGCTAAGCTCGTTTTAGTCAGTCTGATTGTCATAGATGTTTTAATAACACGTTTACGCCAGAGCTTACATCGGTTAATTTTCGGATAGCACAAGCAAAGGAGGCCGGGGGCGCTGTGTTCATTCGTAGTATTGAGCAATTAGCCTTTGATAGAGCTCGCCGCTAAATCATATTTGCCACAACGTTTTCTATGTTAAAAGCAATTTCGTCTGGCCATATTAAAACGAAAATGATTTTGTGTCTCTCTGCGACATTTTCTACGTTCTACCAAATTAAAGGCATAATCGGTTTGCTGCGAATCTTTTCCGTACCTCGTATGTATATCTCAAATTTGATAAAACGAGCTATATTCTTTTAAACGTATGTACATTGTACATATTTCAGAACTGTAATAGTACGTAATAGAACAGCTTTCATTACACCATCGGTTTAGTCTCTAACAAGTTACGAGAAAATGTGCGAGGGATTTTTAACAAGTGTTTGAAGTGTAATTTTCTTCAAGTGAAAGGGCAAAAGCATTTCTCTTAAAAGAAGAAATAAATAAAGACTGCAAATGATACTATGCACAGTATTACGAGCAAAGCTAAGAGTTAAAAGAATTTAAAGTAATGTAAACACGAAAAGTTTGCTTTCGAGTTGAAGCAACTTAAGCCGGAAGCACATTCGAACTCAACTGCCTGGAAAAATTAATTCGAAGCTGCGGCAACGACGAGGGCGCCCGTCCCCGTCCGAGCCGCCTACCTTCCCTTTTCACGATCATTTTTGCTGCCTGCGAACGAAATTAACAAACTTAAATACCACACACGCACTCTATTGTGATTCACGACTATGCATTTCGCGATAACGTTCAAGTGTTTTCAAAATTATCCGCTCCCTGAACTTACATAAAGACCTTTGTTGGAAAATCTCCAGCCAAAGATTAGTTTCTTAAATCGTTTGTGTTGACTTCTTGAATATTTCACGTTGGTGCCTACATTTCAAATTGTACCTATTTCGTATTTGATTACGATTTTCTGGGGCTGAAATAAAGCAAATATTTTAAAACATGCAAATGCACGCTGGAACATGGGGCGTGCAGTCGCAGGCAATTAGCACTCTGACAATGACATTCAAACGTGTGCAAATAGAGCAGGCGGGGTGCCGGTCCCCGCATAGGACACATCCTATATAGCCGAAAACTCGATTTACTCGCACATAATGATGACACCCAAAAGCTTGCTTCATTTTGCACAATGTTGTCGCTACATTTTTAAATCTATCTACTCTACAATATTAATGAGTAACTATTGCAAACTCACTATGGAGTCTGCACAAAGATGACAAAATAAGAGTTCATTATGTTACTTATCTTGTTAATATACCTAAATATTTAATGTTACTCTTAATTATAATAATATAAATGGTAAATTAAAACAGATCCACCAATGAATAATCGTCAACTAAACAAATATCTCGGTAAAAATTATAATTAATTTAATTACAATTATTAAAATTTGAGGTAAACAAAATATAAATGACAAAAATATGTCAAATGTACCTACAGATTTATGAAAAACTGAGCAGCCATGGTACATGTCGAAATCGTAAAGTTTGAAGAGACGATTTATCGAGTTTCTGTCGTTTATGGAGTTTGTCGCCAACGTCACAATGTTGCTTCCTCTGCCGCCAGCCGTCATCAATACAGCAATCGTTCGTCTGCTTTAAATATCTGCCGTGTTTTGATTTATAACTTACACATATGAGAAGAGTAATAAAATAACTAAAAATAAATATCTAAAACGGAGCTATATATCTTGACAATGTAAATTATCATCGTCATATCATCACGGTATGTCACTTACGGAGTAGGCAGGGAGCACTTTTACAGACCTAATGCGCTTACTTCTACATCCGTCACTCTCCTTACGACAACTTTTTAAATGATAGGCAACAAATACTATCTTACTGCTGGCTAAATGAAAACTGTGTGCCGTGCACCCCTAGGGTAGGCGTACGTACACTGCTCGGTACCTAGCACCTATCTGTCATTGTGATGCAGACGCGCAATCATATAACAATTTAGCGCGCTGATTAATTCCCCTCGCGCCGCAGCCGCTTGGCCAGTTGTATTATGTTTTAGTGAATTTGCGTGAAATAATCAATTACCGTACCGTCAATTACGGTGTGATAATTATACAATACGTTGTTGGTAGAAACTACATAGAAATACAATAACATTAGAGGCATCAGAAACGCGTAACGTCCATTCCAACACACAATATTACTGTGAACACAATTTAGAAAAATGAGCTTGTTATTAAATAGAGAATTATACCTAGACACTAATACAATAAATGAAGGACATTTTTATGAAGTTTAAGACAAAGTTAATATCAATTTTATGTTGTGCAAAGATTTGTTTTTGAGATCTGATCTGACTGAGAGAACGGAAACGAATAATATTTGTGTATAAAACCTTTATAAAGACAACAGTACCAATAGGTAAATATAATGGTATCGCTAGGCGAACATTTGACATAATGAATTCATCATCAATAATCTAAGTACCAAATCATAGTCAATAAACTTTAGATAAGTTAAACAAGTGACATTTACCTAAAAGTAGGCAGTAGTGTACTCTTAGAACTAAAAGTTACATCAGCTTAAAAAACCAAATCATCTTTTAAATCGCAGATTTCCAAGAAACAAATCAAAAATCGATACTGGCAGCTCCAAGGAGCGCTAAAATTTTAATCCAATTAGCGCGAGCTTTCGCTCCCCTTACATTTTAGCGTCAAAATTAATTTTAACAATAAATTAATCTTATTCTTCGACTTTATCAAGGTGCTTTGTTTTTAAACAGTTTTTAAATTTGTAAATTGGATTTCATTGAATATGATTTTATTATCAATCAACTGTCGATGTAATTAAGGAATCAATTAAAAGCATTAATAAGATATCTTTAATGAGAATTCAATTGATATTGTAGAAATTGAAAATTACTTTTTTTTTGCAAACTACATTGGAGACATTTTAAAATTTCGGCCAGTTCATTTGTACATATTACCAAAAATGCTTCTATATCTCTTGTATATATACCTAGGATAAATAAATAATTACAAATATATATTATGAATGCCTAAATAGTTGTTGAAGTGCACTACTAGAACAGGTGTGATTTAAAGTGGACTCAAGAGCGTGGTTGATCCTTGCTACGATTTTTGTCTACGGCGTAGCACGGACATGTTCAAGCGATGACTGTAACAGTAACACGTATTGATTAGTACCAGATGTAATGAAACAAATATAACTTACAAATTAATTCACATATATATCACTGCAATCATACACCTCACATACATTCGTGAAATACCAAGAAACTCATTAACATAATCCGCCGCCCTCTTCATTACGAGTGCAAAAGTTGTATAAAAATTTAAATTGAAATATAAATTAGAAAGAAGAGAATCATAATAAGATACAGAATTAAATTCCCGTACATATTACTCCAACACAAGACGTAACTAATTATTCTGTCTGTATAATTCGAAGCTTTAATATTCACGAACGACTTTATCGGATTACGTTTCGTAAGTTTTCTTAAAAAAATTTCATCTCTCGTTGCTTTTGAAACCGACACAAAGAATTTTTCTTTCGTTGTTTTGCTCAGTTCTAAGAGAATAAATGCTTTTTTGCCTATGGGCACATTTTTCAGTAACGCCTAAGTATAGACGATAAACAGTTGGATAATGAAACCAGACATTACACGTAATACAAATGTGTATGATAGTACATATATGACGTTATTAGAGGTCCGCCAGCTCGGTCGTCAACTATCCCACACTCGAGTTTCGTACGTAGCTATCAGAGAGCGACATGAAGTACGCGCGGATCGCGTGCACCTTGTAACAAGCTCAGTTTGTCAAAGGGCGTGGGGTGATTAAGAGTTCAGCGAAAATGACGTCTGATTTAGTCTGCCTTTGTACAGCACGCAGGCGCAAATGCTTAAACAAACCTCATTCGAGTTTCACGCTACAAGTGGAAATACGAAAGGCGGGTACGTACGCAGTTCAACCACGGTTGCTGTGGATACGTCGCCTCAAATTAATATAGAGCTTGGTACGTACCAAAATTCACCCTCCGTACAAAGCTATATTTATGCTCAATGATCATAGAGCGATGTGAAGTACTTTTCGAATTGTTCTCTTTCGTTATAAAAAAAACATAACATCACGCCTGTAATCCCCTAAGGGGTAGGCAGAGGGGTGTACTACACCCCCACGTTTCACCAGTTACGTTTAAGTCCCATGGAATAGGTTGTGAGCCTATTGCCATACACCGGGCACTGATCCAGACTCCGAGTCACTACTAGAAATTCTAAATTAGAAAAATCTAATAGCACCCCACCCGGGATTTGAACCCAGGACATCCTGATCGGCAGTCGCGCTTGCAATCGCTCGACCAACGAGGCAGTCGTTTATTCTAATGATGATTATGAATACATATATATACATACAAATACATGGTACATTTACATGATATCATCACGATAGATCTCGTACGGTGCAAGTAGAAAGCATCGAGAGATCTCTTAATGGTTTTTTAATATACTTACATATTATGTACGTACATCCTTACACTAATTTAGGAAAACCTGGTAATTTTACTACTATTCAACTACAATGTCATGTGGTGAAGGTATGGGTAGTGGCTGCAGGATTCGGAAGGTCCGGGACCTGATGGAGTCGCGCCGATTAGGGGGGGCCTATGTCCTACTGGACATCTAGAGGCTGACGACGACGACGATGATGATAGTTAGTGGATAACCTTTGTATTAAATTTCTTTTATCCTTCATCTAGGAAACATTATAAGGATTAATAGTGTAGCGAAAGTTTACAATGAACGTTCTGTATTTATTATGCCATAACTCAATAAATCACTATTTCATAAACGTACTGAAATCATTTACATTCACACAACACCCATAAAACATGAATAAACGATTTTGCTTTTAAATAGTTCCGCTGGGCCCTTTCGCGGCCCTTTCAGAGATATTGCACTAATAAAACTCGGGGCCACCAATAAAATATATCTTCAGAAGCAGGAAATAAATGGAAGGGCCGATTTTTGGGGGTTGGTCGCAGGAACGGCGTTTAAGTGCTTTGAATAACTGTGTATGACAATGTATTGTGTCTTCGTATCACAAAAGATATAGAAGACGCCTTTGGCGAAAGATATAAAAGGTCACGTAAGTGGATATAAGATTGGTAAGAGTCAATTTCAAATAGGACTCAAATGTCGTTAGACTGCCTCGTTGGTCGAGTGCTTGCAAGTGCGGATCGGGAGGGCCTGGGTTCAAGTCCTGGGGCGGGTACTATTGAATTTTTCTAATTTTGGATTTGTAGTAGTGACTCGGAGACTGGATCTGTGTGCGGTGTATGGCAATAGGCTCACCATCTATTCCATGTGACTTAAATGTAACGTGGTGAAACGTGGGAGTGTACCACACTCATTTGCCTACCCCTTCGCGTATGACAGGCGTGATGTTACGACTCAAATGTCTAAGATATCTAGACCAAACGATCATGATTACGATCATTTAACATTTGGATGTAACATCTAAATTACGAGGTTTGAGCAACGTATCTATTATTATCTCTGGCACAACTATTATTATAACGTCACGCTACGTTGTTTATGGGGTAGGAAAAGGTACCGAGTGCCCAATATTTCCAATAGATCTAATGTGTTTTTTCACGTTCCACCTGTTTTTATAGATCTAATGTGTGTTTCTGTGACTTCCAAATACCTCGCTAACGAGTATCTGACTTAATTCGTTAAGATACTTGAACCTTGGTGTCCCTTGGCACCTGCATCTATTTGTAATCATCATCAATAATATCATCATCATTCTTATCAGTCCGTCATCTTCCACAGCTGGACATAGGCCTCTCCAATAGTACTTCACTCCAACCATTAACATTTCAGTATCTTACAAAATTGCCTTACGTATGTAGAATTAGTGAAATTACATTTTAAAACGCATTTTTCGCAAACGCTGATGGCGGTTCCATAATGTATGGCAGATGGAAGACACCACGGGAACCGTTTTTTTATGGTAGATATAATATGTATTACTGAACCTAATTATTTGAACGATGTATTTACAATGTATGAGAGTTATGATAATACATACAAATTATCTATTTAATAAGCGAACACGATACGGCCAAACGTTACACAGTGTTATGAATAATTAAAAAAAAACAAGATTATTTATTAGCTGAACATGTAGATATAAATAAGACTATATATCAATATTAGGTATTTCGTCCAATAACAATATTTTACATATCTTAATACAGTCTTATATAAAATATAATATAATACGTTACAATACAAAAATAATTGCACACCACGTAAATTAAATAGACAAAAATAATAAAAGATAGCAAAGTCGATAACAATGGACGGTCTTATCGCTTAGAGCGATCTCTTACAAACACCCAACATAACAAATCAATATAGTAACTGTTTGTTTATATTCAGAATCAATACTGACGTTATTCAGAGCGGTCAACTGAGGATCGTAAAATCACGAACCCGGAAATATACCTTGAGGCGTTCATTGTTTGTGCCGAACCAGCAAAGCGAATTATTGCCATAAAATGTACATTGAGAATATAATTAAATTTTCAAGCACAGCATTCAGTAATTGAATTTCAAGGTGTTATAATTATGATATTAATGATATAATAATGATGATAATAATGACGATAATAATTATGATAATAATTATGATAAGAATTATGATAATAACGATGATAATAATGATGATAAAGATGATGGTAATGATACTGATGTTTATAATGATGACTGTGGTGGTTATGATGGTGATAGATTAAGAAGATATCTAAACAGAAAGCCGTTTTAAATGAGTGGCCTGATGCTTCATTTTTGGTTATTTTTGTAGACAACCTCTTAATTCAGAAAACTAAATTTCAAAACGATTTCGCAATTATACCGCCGCACGGTATTTTAATTAAATATTTGTCGATTTCTAATTCGGTAAATTAAATAATTCCTTTTACTATGAGATTATGAATTTATCTTGAAATTCAATGATAAAGTAATTATCTCTCAGTTCATTGACAAAATTAATTACCTAAAACGTAGGATTCTAACGTAATTTAATTTATTTATCTTCTGTCTAGGTTTAAATTAAGTATTATAAACGATAAAGCTTATTATTAGACTTTGTTTATAATAAATTGATTAATATTTTATCAAAAACCAAGATTAATTTGTTTTTAATAATCGAGTAAAATGTATGTACGCCTCTTTGGTTTATAGGTTTCGAGCGTTAGTGGCGAGCAAGAGGTAATGGGTTCGATCTCGGGGTTGGGTAACGTGTTATTGGAGTTTCTAGCTTGATATTTCTAGTAATAGTTCGGAGTCTCGATTTATTCTTGGTAATAAGCTCACCCCGTATGACGTATGACATAGATAGTAAAAATTGAGAACGAAACACCTCTGCCTACCCCTTCGAGGAAATAGAGCCGTTATGATAAATAAAGCATAAAACCAAGATTTTGTTCTTATAAAAGTCCAGCTTTGAAAATTTATGTCCAGCTTTAAAAAGGTATTTTTATTTGTCAGTAAAAATATGTTCGGCTTTCGGAGAGTAACGTCTGCTAATACAACGCAAAGCTAGGCTCCTGTGTTTTATGACGAACATGTTCACTGTGGGAAGCAACTTGGAGCCTCGGAGTCGTTAGAAGTTAGATGCAGATATCTGTAACATATGAGATGGACTCTGCTTTTCTTTGTGTCAAATGAAAAGAAAATCATCATCATCAAACCGTATATCTTTGTACTTTTTCACACGGTGGTTCTTTTCAAAAATGAGAAGGGTTATGCTCGTAGAGTGGCACGTTGCCACGATTCCCCACGATGTTTTTCTTCACCTTGATAGCGTATGATATTTATTACTAAATAGTATATTTTTGGAAACTGGTTTTATTAAATAAGATAATATCACGCTTGTATTCCTCCAAAGAGGTGGACATTATTGGAGTAAACTCCCACGAATCATCAGTTACGGAATATGGGTTGGATCTATTGCCATACATCCGCTATCTTTACAGATTTCTAAAGAGGTGCAAATCAGAATTTGAACCCAGGAACCGCGTAGAGCGAGGCTGAATTCTAAACCACTACTCTATCACAACTCTATATAAACATTGATAAAAGTATTAACATCAAGCACTTTTGCATCTACCTGTTCGTTAATCCTCAGTTCTGCTCATTCATTTGTTATCGATGATACCAAATTCGATATTTTCATGTATTTATCACATAAAGGAATGAAAAATATTCCCCGGCCCGTGATAAATGAGAACCGGGAACATTAGAGGACGTGGAGTGTACAGACAAATTGGGAATAACATGTCATCGTTGTGAACGAAAAGCGACGGTTATGACGAACTTGCGGTTTTAATAATATATATCAGTTCACAGCATTTTCGAAGTTTGTGGCGATGATTGTGGACACCCAATTTTGAAGTGATCTAAGTCGCGGAATTACTCAATCTATTTTATAATTGAAACTTGTTTGTTATAATTGTACAGTGTCTCTTTCTTTGTTTCACTGTCTCTTGTACATTTTGTCTGTTTATAGGGTTTTATATGAGCGTCTTTTAAAAATTGCACGTGTCTCAAAAAATATTTGACGCATTATGTTCACCTTAGATCGCCATTATTTGTGTTTTGTCTTTGCTGATTAAACTCCATCAAGGAAAAGTACATTTATTAACCTTTTGGTGGGTCTTAATTGCATGTTACAATTTTTTTTATATGTGGCAACACTTTCGTTTCTAATGTTAAACAAGCATACATATATAACATATATGATAATACATATATGAATTAATTTCCGCGCAAGTACGAATATTGAATTGTGAATGTTAGCTGACTGTAAAGCTTTTGAGATGGGATGGATGAACGAATGAAAGGATGAATGAATGATTCTTTTATAAAAATAAAATGGCGGCCCGTTATGAAAACACACTCAACGTTAGATTTATTACCTGATTGTAACTTTATGTGAATATAAATTGTTCTGAAAGCCAGTAACATTGTTACCAGATTTACGTATAATGTGTAAGTATTATTAGGGTACTGAAATAATAAATATGTTTGGTGTTAACATCTGTGGCGCATGACAGAAAAATAATGCAGTGCAATATTATCTATTTAAACAATCTGTACAGTAGTTTAAAAGATATACCAGACGATATTGGAATTTTACTCAACTATTTCATGATTTCTTGTTTTTTTCAATGATACAAATGTAAGTTCAAATTGAAGTAAGTGCGAAATGACTGTTACGTAACATAATGTTGAAATCCCTGTTTCAAAATGGCCGCCGAGTTAACGTTCTCTAAATGAAGTACGCATTCATTTTCCCGCTTTTTTCATGCAACACTGACAGTTTTCCTTTGCGTGTTGTGTACAAGTTTTCCGCTCTTTGTTTGCTTGTTGTACGTTTTGTTCAAAGTAAAATTTCTAAGGGCAAGGCTATGAAAACACGAACATAAGCGTTTTCCGAGACCCAGGTGACTATTTCAAGTAGATACATATTTCATAAGTTATATTATACTCTATAGGCCTACATTTTCAGAAAAAGTATTTTTAAATTTTGCTATGAATTTGGAGTGGAAAAAAATTATCTAAACGCCTGTATTCCCCAAAAGGGTGGGCAGAGAAGTATAGTTTACTCCCAAAATCAACTTGATGAATTCTACCTCTCATCATGGAGTAGGGGGTAAGACATGCTATTCACCAAGGACAAATCCAGAAAAATATAGAACATTCGTTCATTTAACGCTATTACATAGCAAGCATTGAATAAATTTATCTTTGCCGGAAACATTTCACGCGATGAACTTTGCGAATGTTGCCAAAACCCGCTTTTAATCTCGGTACATACGGACTAAAATTTTCATTCGAGGGCAAAAACCTTTTATAAGCAACGTTTTACCGATGCTACAACGAATTTTCGCGCGGTCGACTAAGTTTTCTCGACGGAGACTAAATTGCCCAGCTCTTTGACGGCCGTTGCCGGCAAGAGCGCGCTAGCTGTGAGTAATTTAATTTGTGCGAGATAGACAATAATATTTAAAGAAAATTAACGCGGCATATTGTATGACACGAAATAATTGTGTGACACATGTCATTGTGTGACGTGGTGTCATTGTGTGATGCAGTGACAGTATGAATTTCTATAATAATTATTAACCTTGCTCTTGTTTATATCACACAGAATCATCTGACAAAGACTAATAAACCAGTCCGGGAATGTACATACAGCTAATTAATGAGCTTTATTTATAGAATTATATACGACACCGTCTAAATAATATTATGTCTCAAAACTGTAGGTACATCACAAAAAATATTTTTTTGAGCTGGCAATTCTTATACCTACATTTTTATCGTATTTTCTTATTAATTATCGGACTAATCGAACCGTTATGGATGGTAAAATGTAGGCCAACGATACTGAACAGTCTCTCATCTTGCTTATTAGAGTAAAAGATTCTCATAAAGAAGAAACTCTTGCTATTAGCATCGATTTTTTGTAAAAAGAGTGGCTGGTTCTTTCATTTGCCCATTTCTCTTGGTCGTATTTGATCTTAGGCTTATAGTGAAAATACTTGAAAAATAATTCGATTTTTATAGACTGTGTATGTAATTTTGGTTATAAAATGGGAATTGTCTATTTCATAATTGTAACTACCTAAATTAAAGCAATAAGATAGATTTGATGCAAAAAGTACCTTTTCTGTGTCAAGTCTTAGAACGGTTTGTAACCAGCTAAAGCGGATAAAATGTATTTGTATGTATTCATATTGTACGTATATTTCTGTACATAAATATTGACACAGTATATTTTTTCCTAGTAATAAAACATTCCTACAGTATATTTATGTACATAAATATATTACTAGATGAATTTTATTATCATTAATTACGACCGTCCGTACCGTAAACATCGTCATCATCATGACTGAGATGATCGCCCCTGGTGTTCACGCAGATACTAGTACATACACCTGTGAGAGTAAAAAGCTAAATTGTTTGATGGACACAGGTGTATTGGTGGTGGACATCATTTTAAACTCAAAGATTTCTCTAGCGAATTTAGATTTTTGCATTTTGTAATATTATTTTATCTCCCCACCAACTCCTCTTCAGGATAGGCACATAGTACATAAACATGTAAAAGAAAACACGAAAGTAATACTGCGGTTGCTATCCAATGAATAATTTAAGACGGGTTATCATAAAATATTTATAAACTTGCATTTATAAATTATAAATGTTGACAAATGAACCTCGAATCAGCAGACTTATTGTGGGACCCCCTTCGTCCCGTTGAACTGATTACCTTAAGACGGTAGTATGTCGAAGCTTCTTGTGATCAGTGGAAGGGCCCACAGTTGTGGTATATTTTGGGTAAAGCTATTTCGAAAAAAAAATTAGATCCCTTTTTAACCTTATGTTGTATATTTTTATGTAATTTAGCTCGATTGCAACGAGACACGTGGTAATCTAAAATTACAATGATATTAACTTTCGATCATTACCTATATAATATGTAATATTCGCAATGGTATGTACACAATATGCCTTGTATCCTCAATTAATAAAGAAAACATAATACCTATTGACGTTCGCGAAAAGTAGCAAATCCAAGGTGAAACCAAATATTTGCGAGACTTGACTAACGTTTTCATAATCACGTGTATCATTCACGTGTTAATCCCCGATTTGATCAAGATGTCACGCGACACCCTACGCTCTATATCTTTCATACTTACGACTGAAGACACGTTGAGTATAGAACTTAAGCAATTATTTGGTGTATTGAGCGTCTCTGACCTTGGACGTGCTAACGACTTGCGGCTTATTATTAGCTAATCGAGTCTCATCTCGCTGCCTTCTAATTAATACATGATAAATAAGCTTGTGAAGTCTGCCAAGCCGTTGGGCATAGCAGACTATGGCCTTAACCTTCTCGTTATGAGAGGAGATGCGTGTTCCAATAGTGGAATGATAAAAGGGTTGAAACGAAATAAATAATAGTAAGTATATTCCCATCGTAACCAGCAATGGGTTTTAGTGCTAGGTTTCATGACTTTAAGGCGTGTGTAGTCTGCTAACCCGCACTTGGCTTACGTCGGAGACCATAGTCTTAACCCTTCTCGCTTTGTGAGGAGATAAGTCCAACAGGGGAATGATAAAAGGATTTATGATTCTCAGACTTATGTGAACTATTTATTTATCATTAGATAACATATTGGGCGAGAATTTAACCCGAGATTGCTCAGTGGACATTTTTGTCCATCTTTTTATTTTCGTAACTCTTAATCTTGTTTCCTCCACTTCAACAACTTTTTTTTTCTATCCCGTTTATATTTTATATGTCGCCTTTAATGTTTTTTCTTGCCTAAAGTTTGCCAGAGAATCCTATTAGGACAAAGTGGACCTTTTACATCAGTTATTTTGTTATGGTTTAATAATCTGTAAAGAAATAAAAAAGTAACGTGCCTAAAGGGGCGTTGGTCAGCCGTAAATTTAATTTATAAAGTTACGCTCAAATTTGTTAAAAAAACTTTAATTTTCGGAAATTGTTCTGTTCGGAAACATTTAGGAAGAAAAAGTTGTAAAAATTCGTTGTAAAATAAGACATTAAGCGAGTTAGTGTTAACGTGTCAAATTAACAGAATTCCAAAATGATTCTAATTTTAGGGATGATGGGAGTGTTCGATTCCCGTCCAGGACAAACATTTGTTTGATAAGCACATTTGTTCGCGCCGTGTTTATGTAAAACTATAGACATAAGGATGTGTTTATAAAGATATGTATACATAATAATATTGGTAAATTTCCATTTTTTCGTTCAGGACCGACTTTCAGGACTAACAGGAAACTGTATGAGATATTAGTTGCCACATTTATCACAGAAATGTATTACACTAAATGGTTACAGGAATTTATTGGACAGTAGAACACAGAGACGTGTAAATTCAGGGGTAGCAAAATAACGGTGACCGAACAAACGAAAGAACGAATGAATGAACAAATAAACCTGCGTAATGAAATCCTATAGCATGTTCAATCATATTTCACTACGAATCGAGCTATTATTTGACTTTTTAAATAGTGTCGTTACATATAGGTACATAGAACGTTTTACATGTATATTTTATCACTACCGGGTTGTACCTTTCTTTATATTTAAACTAATACCTAGATTAGGTATGCCTAGATAGAAGAGTCTATTAAGGTATATATGAGCACTCATTATTACATATTTGCACGCCAGGTCCCTTACGCGTGAGGCAGACACAGAGTGCCAAATACATATATTTATCCTCACAAGCGTACCGTGCTTTTTACATATAGGTACATATAACACTCTATATTCTACCACGTATAGTTATATCACGGCTGTACTTAATTGCTTGATTAAATATAAGGGACGTAGCAGCCCTAGCAGCTTAGTTTTGATTAATTTGAAAATTATACAAGATATGAATTAATTGGTTTACATTTCTCACTATGAATTACTGTTCTCGTTATGGCAAATTTACTGTTATAGATATTATTTACGATAGTAGATAAAAAAACCTACCCCGGAAACTCTTCCTCGACTTCTATCGCTTCACTATTGGACATAGATATCTTAAAATGAGATTAAAGCCTTAATCTGAGGCGACTTCTTGCGATCTTTTTCTTCACCATTACTGTAACTCATATACAATCCTAAACAAGACGAATCCGCAAAGAAAGAAGTGACACCGCAATTGGAACCCAGGACTAATGGAGTGGGAAGTTGAAAATTAGGCTACCAGGGCAACATAACGCCTGTAATCCTCGAAGGGGTAGGCAAAGAAGTGTAGTACACTCCCACGTTTCACCAGTAACGTTTAAGTCCCATGGAATAGGTGGTGAGCCTATTGCCATACACCGGGCACAGATCCAGACTCCGGGTCACTACTAGAAATTTTAAATTAGAAATATCCAATAGCGCGCGACCCAGGATTTGAACCCAGAACCTCTCGATCGGCAGTCGCCAGCTACCAGGGTGTATATAGCATACATGCTTTCATAAGAAACTGTAAGATTTTTTATATAATAACGACTATAAGCCTATGTAATAACTGGGTTATTGTTATCGACACATAGAATTGAGGAACAAAACAAGGCACGTTATTCATTTAAGTTTGATTTATACTCGAAAAATGGATAAAACAATCCTTGAAGCTGATTGTATAGTGCCAGAATTTGAGATCATTCAGTGCAGAATTTCTCGAGTTCTTGAACCGTACACAAATCTGCATGAAACTGAAGATTACTAACTATTTATTAATCTTTAAATTCTTGTAGTATTTTACTATTGAGGCAAAATATACATATTATGTATATATATCCAAAATATAAAAACGACTCAAAAGTAAGCCTTGCCATCTGACGATTTGAATCGCGATCGAAGTTATTACAACTCGGAATCTTATGGAAATATGGTTCATTTGCAAAATAATATCTCAATTGGAAATGGGCGCGAATTATGGAAATGAAGGTTTTTATTTTCCATATTTAACTTCGTCCCGAACAAAGGTTTGCGCGCAATGAGAATTTCTGCGAAATGGATGTTACTAAGAACGTGTAACTGATTATTGAGATAAATGATGATTTTAATTACAATGCCACTGATCTTATCAGTAATCACCATCATCGTCATCTGCTGGACATAGGCCTTATCAGTATCTCTTAATTAATTATCTCTTGATCTCATTTTAACACTCATAATTACATAATTGATTAACGATACTTTATCCGATTATATCAATCGTGCTCACTTTTATTGGTTAATGCTATTAACTGTCAAACATTATTACTGGAATTCATTATCATTCATTATAATCCCATAATAATTCCTTATCACTTTCATTAC
>DWEE01000701.1:0-15781 GCA_018245755.1 Parelbella macleannani | reverse complement strand
CCCTAATCACCCCTTGATAGTTATTTTGGAAATATATTTCATGTACAGAATTGACCTCTTTACAGATTTATTATAAGTATAGATTACTCGCTTAATAATATAAAAGCACTAGGTCATTATTGAAGTGCGTACAATTTATAAAGTTTTTAATAATTAAGTCCTAAGACCACTGGGCCTAATAAATCGCAAGTAGATTCTTAACTTATGTACGTTACAGGAATTTCTAGTTTGTTTCTGTATAATTTAAGTCATATTATGTCTTCCTTGGGTTTTATCCTTAATGAAATTTCTCGAAATTAAATGTTTCATTGTAGGATTTACGCATATGTTGACGCGTCGAGGTAAATTATTATTGTAATGTCACAATAATTATTTAATAATTACCTTGGCTGTTCCCTCGCACACGTATGTCGTCGAGAAATTTTTTATTGTCCTGTTATGACGTTTGTACATATTACAAAGATATGACGTCAACACAGGAAGTAATTACATGTAATTTTAAGTTAAACTTAATTACTATTTTACATAGCCTTAAAATCGATATATCGGGGGTAAAAAAAATTAATAATTACAGCTAAATTAATTATACTATTTACGATGAAAAGTAAAAGTTGAACAAAATATTTCTTTGCGATAGATAATTGGAGCTTTAGTCACCTGAACAAAAAGTTTAACCTAGAAATAAAGTCAGATTATGTTAGATTAGCTTTTTATATAATTTAAACATTGTGTCTAAAATATATTCTAACGCAATTAATCCTTTAACAGTTTTAACTATTGTAGTTACTGTGAATGAACTTTATGTCGAACATTAACCTTTTCTGTATAATAAACCTGCCGAGAAATAAGTCGGTAAAGTTTCAAGTTTTAATTTTAAATTAATTTAAGCAGTAACATGTACACGATTATCTCTAGCCCAACACAGCTTTGCAGATATTTGTTGATCTACGACCTTCAAATTGCACGCAATTAGACGATCACATACACATAACATTATAGATACAGTAAAAATATCTTTTTTATCACAGTGTCCCAAATTACATGAACTGAAATGGCCTTCTGGACCATTTCTTGAGATGAATTTATATATGCTTGCTTCTAATTTGGTGTTGGTTCGGATAACTTGCAGCATCGTAAGCTATCTTGGCCTGGCATTATTGATATGGATTAATGATAATGATGACGTTAAATTGGTTCAATAATACGCATTTCTTGTTTTGTGTCATTGACATCTTTGCATTTTTATTATTTCAATTGCATGATAATTTTTTTTTTTTTTATTATTGCACTCTTAAATGTGTAATACATACTCAATGAAATTTAGTTATATACTTCAAAACCGCTTGCGGCACATATCTGCTCTTTGACTCTCATATTGCGACATTTACATTTACATTTCTTCATAAATATATTTAGACCAGACTTAGATCAAACATTTAATTGTACTGAACGGATCAAATAATCTATTCGACTAAAGCAATATCTTAGCGTTATCACCATGATCAACCCTTTTATTGTTTCACTGTTGGATACAGATGACCTGTCAGAATGAAAAGGGTTAAGGTTAGGTTAGACCACGCTGGTTAAGTGCAGGTTTGCTTTCTCACTTCATATAGAATACTATATATGTAGAATTCTAAGGAGGTGCTGGTTTCTTCATGATTCTTTTCCTTTATCGTTCGTTAACGATCGAAAACGATCGTTAGATCGCAAGAATGAATCTCACGCAGTGCATGTTGTTACGGTCGAACTACTCAGAAGGTCATTCATGTTCTCGGTCAAGAAATAACCCGTAGCGGGCTATAGCGGAGGTGACGACTGGCCGTTGCTTGCACTATTCCTGTTTTCAATGACTAAATTGTTTGTAACAATCAGCGCGGACACATTGTGTTCTTGAATTTGTGAGTGTAAGTCTGTAGACTCCTGCGCAGGCGCACAGTGCGCCGACGGAAGGCGCGCGTGCTACACGTACTTTTACGAAACACCGCGAAGGACTTCTACGACCCGATCACTTTGAACTCGTACTGAGTAACATTTACTAACTTTATAGTCATGAATAGAAATTAAATTGTTTTTATACGTTAACTTATATATAGATTCATTTTAAGTGTTAAATTTGTGATATTATATAGTTTTACACTGTTGTATAATATATACGTAAAAATGAAGATGTTAAAACATTTTATTATTTTAGTAGCCGTATTTGTGTGCAACGGGTAAGTTAATTTTATTATTGCTATTATTTCTATTTCTTTGGTTTTTTTATTTCTTTGTTTTAATATTATACAATGTTTTTCATATTATTGATCGTATTAAAAATATTTTTGAAACATTTAAAGCAACCATTCTATGGATTCTAGCTTATTGTTGATGTTTAATTTTCACATAAAATGTTAACAATACACTTATATTAATTGTTTTGTATTATTTTTAAAGCGGTTTTCAAATCAAAGAGACTAGTTGACTGTGTGACAGTTATTTGTTAATAAATTTACTTTTATTGATTTCACTCTAGACAAAATCTTTCATTATCCACGCGGGGTTGAATGGCAGATAATTCCATTATGCATTAAGTTCGCCTTTCGTTACAACTTTGTAATTGTAAATATGTCTCAAAGCGTTTATAAAATCAAGTAAATGATAACATGATGCAAAAACGACTTCTTGTTGGAAGTTTTTATGGTTTACACAACTAAAGGCGTTTATTCAACTGACTTAACAGAAGAAGAGGGTAGGTGTTGAAAACCATAAGTTTGTGAATTAAGCAATGACAACATTGATAAATTGGTAATATCATTCTTTATAAAAATGACTTATATATAATCCACATATTTAGAAAATTAATCTAGAGTGATGAATCTGAATGGATCACATTAGGTCAGTAATGATAGAGATATATAAAACTCGGTGCCCACTGTCTACCCCGTAGGGGAACTGGCGTGACGAAATAATAATATATTTTTAAGGCTCATGTAACATGCAGATTGGTTTTATTTCAAGCATTATAAGAGTAATTTGTTGTAGTTGCTAATAAATGGAAACTATGTATGTCTCGATGATCGATGCTTTGATATTAACAGCAAGAAGTAATACATATGTACATAATAATGATAATTGGTCAAACCGATGATTACTTAGTGTTTTTCCATCTTTGATGCACTCAGTCAGACCTCAACTTCCTCGTACTGTGATTATCAATTTCAATTATTGCTAAGTTTCACATGGGTTTTGTTTTGGAATGAGAAGGTTTAAGGCCATAGTCTGCCACGCTTGTCAATATCGGATTGCAAGCTGCACACGCCATGGATTATGGAGCACTTTAAGGTATGCCGGTTTCCTCACGTTGTTTATCTTGACCGTTACAATGGGTGATATTTCGATCTTAAAAAGATAGTTTTGTAAAAGTACGGGCTTAGTGGGAATCTATGACGTTTAAGAATAGGAGGACCATTTTAAAATCGTTAGGGTGTTACCTTTTTTGTTGCATCCATAATAAATGACAAAATTTCCGCATGCCATTGAGAAGAATTTTAAGATATGAATGTAAAAAATATGTACAAAGCTATGGACATATTTGGATTATACTGAAGTTATTTCTTTAGAGTGTAACGTATGTATATATAGTTTTTTATACGGGGCTTATTTATTAACCCCAAATATTTAAATAGGGTTATTAACAGTAATGTACTTACCGACCCAAAATTTAGAAAAAGCGTTATTGTCTCTTTGCTCGAAACCAGTATTTGTAAAATATATGAACCTAATTATTAGTATATTTTTGGAATCAAGAGAAAAATTTTCCCACCGACGAAGTGAGATTAGTTTATTTTTCAAATACTATAGAAGTATAATAAGAATTAAACAACTTAACGAACTTGTAACTCTCTTATCTTGTTAGATTTCGTTAAAACTGAGAAAACGCTGAGCATTAGTTGCTTCTGCTCTATAAAAGTTGCAAAGTTGCAGAAAGTTGCAAAATTTGATACTGTGTTGTGAGGAAGTAGATATAGACTGTAATTAGTTACTTTCGTTTATATTTTTATAAATTATATATATGACATATTGTATAACATGAATGTATATGACAAAGTGTTAATAGAATGAACAGAAAGAATAAACATTCAAAATTTCTCTCTTTAATAAATTTTAAAATTTCTAAATTAAATATTTTAATAAAGAAATATCTTTAAGTAGACACCGTGCTGATACCGGTTTATTTTCTTATAAATTAATAGTCTCTATAGGTCTTTGATGAAGGTCATTTAAGAAATCCATCTTGTTACGTTAGGTGAATTATGGCGTGATATAAGAAATACATATATATGTATTTATTAATAATTGGTTTTAGCGATAACGTAATGGAATATTTTTATATATTGTTTTGTGATACTTTTATATAAAAATGTTCAATAAATGATAAAATTTTTCCAAAGTTCCGCAAGAGCTTTTGAGAAAGTAAGAACAAATTTTCAGGCAAATTATTTAATAGCCACTTAGACAGCAACTAAAACATTCTATAGCTAAACCATAGATTAAATATTTTTTTATCGCGTAAATAGTGCTTTATAGCGGTGTTGCGATTTCTCCAGAGTTTTAAAAGTATACATCAATTATATTATCATTATTGCATATTAGTTTTCGAATTGGTTGTGTCGACAGTATCGTTTCATAAAAGTAATAAGAATCGAGGTTAACATACAATTATATTTTGAAAGACACATTAAATCATCAAGTGGTGAATGTCGTAAATAAAACGTGCAAGCTAATAAAACAATAATTGCTCTGTAATAATGAACATTTAGATTTTTTAAATTACATTTCGATGTACTTACTTAAGTGGTTTTTATAATACGTTAATGGTTGTTTAATTGTGTTCAATTTTGTTATAATTAATGTGTATGCCGTTCGCATTTTGTTTTCCGCTTCACTTAAGGTGACAGACGGAAGGTTTTCCTTGCGGATGTATGTATATACATATGTATGTATATCTACGCCCTTTCCTATCCGTGTGCCTGGGTGTTAGCCTTACGAGTACCTACATGAAATGTAGGCATTCCTAAGTAAATTGTTAAACTGATAATATAAAATAAGACGAACGTGACCGTCATTAAATATTTATACTTATGATTAAAATTATTTACATCCTTTGGGTACCTTGGTGACGTAACTTAAAGAAATGTAGTATGTAGATATTACAAGAAAAGTGCGAAGTGTATTTTGTTAAATGGTAGTCATTAGTCAGTAATTGTTGAAATATTTGTAACCTTAAAACTAATCGAAAATGCGACAGGAGTCCTAAGAATGGAGTTCTCCTTTCAGCTATTTTTGAAATATGCACAAATCGATACGCGACATAGTTTTTAGAATGGCATACGTTATATTTGTTCATAACACTTCTGGCAATGAGATATGAAACAATTCCATGCACTGTCGCTTGTTTCCGCGTAGGCCTTTTTAGCAATGTCTAAGACATAACGAGAATGTCCCGGCTACATGACACCTTCGGCCAATGTCACGACTGCCACGCCTCTTACGTTATATCGTACTCAATGTTTTTTATTTCCTTTAAAATTTTACATCGAAGGCGAAGGTTGAATGTCCTCAAATGTATTTAAAGCTAAAGGTCAGCTTGTACTTTCATGTTTTGGAATTTTGCAACATATACACAGTTATAATTAGTGTAGCCGCCTATAACATTGGTATTCTCAAAAATGTACTCTTGTCAAGGTTATTCGGCTATGGACCACCAATTGCAAGTACTGATTTGTTATTTCCTAACACTTGAAGGTCCTGGCAACATTTACTATTGCAACTCGGTTTGTAATTTCGGACTGCATTTTTTAAATAGTTCGTGTGTGTGACTAAAAAGAACACAAATTTTATTCGGTAAAAATTACTAAAAATTTATCTCAAATTTTTATAAAGAGGGTAAGTAATATGAGAAACCAAAAATTCGTTACTCTTCTTTAAATCCTCGCAATATCATCTCGTACATTTTAAGTCACGAACTGACGTTGTTTTTAACGTTAATTTTCAAACGATTAAAAAAAATCCTTATAAATTATACAAATTTGTTATACGGTTAAGTTTTTGACCACAACAGATAGTAAATAAATAAAAAAAATGAGTGTTTAATGTATAAAGTTCATTAAAAGCATTTTAATTCAAATGAAAATATGTGAAAAAATCATAGAAGTCAAAAGCAATATGCATTGCTTGGGTACGATTTCTACCTACGTCTGTAAACAATGAAATCAATAAAAATTAAATATTTAATATTATACTAACTTCAAGACTGACTACGTCGTTGGTTGAATGGTTGCACTTGCGACTCCCGATCGAGAGAGGTCCTGGGTTCGATCCTCGAATCGGGTACTATTCGATTATTTTATCTTGAAATTTCTAGTAGTGGCTCGGCGTCTGGATTTGTGCTCAGTGCATGGCAATAAGCTCACCATCACCTGGGACGTAACCGTAACTGGTGACACATGGGAGTACTACACCCCTCTGCCTACTTATTCGGGGTTTACAGGCGTGAAATTTCGTTAATTTAATTTTATATAAATCGATATACTAAATACACATATAAATCTAATTTTAAAATAACTGATCCAGAAAAAGTGTTCTACTTTTAATAAATAAACAATGTACGATGACATAACAATAAGCGTGTAAAATAAAGCTATTACAAGTTGTGTTTGTTATGCGATAAGGCATATGCATATCATTAAGATAATTTGAAAACACCGTATTTTTGGCGGTATTTCTAAAATATTACGCACACTATAACATTACAATAGTCAATGTCGGGTCATTATACGGCGAATATTGCAAGATTCTTTAGAAATATGACAGCGACATGTGTCAGTAGTTGTATAAAGGTAATATTCGTTTCGGCTTTAGTTTTGCAATAGAAAGCTAAATTTATTTCTTTGACTTTCTTGATTGATATTTTTTATTTACACCGTTATGCGGTTGCATGCTTGCGAAATTTCAATTTGATTTAGTTAATCAATCAATGCAGAAGCAATAAACTATGTATAATATATATTTTCTTTTTCCCGCGCTTATACATGTCACGAATGTATCACTTCGGTAATTGCTTTCCAAGTATTCCGAATATGTTTTATGTCACGGGGGTTTTCAACGTTTGCTCAAACTGGAGATCGAACCCACGACCTCTCGATTGGCAGTCGCGCTAGTGACCACACAATTCTTGAGTTACACTGAAAAATGTCAAAATGTCAAAATTAACAAACGAATTAGTACATGTCCGTTATTTAAAATGACTCGGTTAATACATATTAAGTTCAAATTTGACTTGTGAGTAAATAAATCAAAACTGACATTTGTTTTTTAAAAAGTCAAGAAATGTTCTGTTATAATGACCTTGGTATCTATGGCATTCGTCAGTATGTTTAATATGAATGATAACAGCAGACGTCAAAAGTAACATGAAAGGAATATGCTAATATCTTGAATAAAACTGTGCAAATATAGTACGTCTATCAAAACAAAACTAACTATATCCATAGCCTATTACAATATTAAGAATTGCTAGTAATAATAGAAATTTAAGATAGAAGAATCCAACAGCATTCGACCCAGGATCCGAACCCGAGATCTCTCGATCGGTAGTCGCGTTTGCACCCAATCGACCAACGAGGCAGTAATGTTAATATTGGAACGTTTGAAAGAACTGAGTTACAAAAGACCATCAGGTTTGTAGGAATAGGGATTAATGTCAATCGCTGCTCTCTTGTCTACCTAGTGAGGGATCTGGGGTAAGCATCTAATTAATGAGAATTGAAACCTTTTACTCAGGGAGTTCTGGGTTCAAATCGCGGCGTGGCGCCCACCTCTTTATATTTTTATACGATTTAAAAATGTAATATTATTTGCTCTAGTTGAATAAGAAAATATCGCGAGGAAACCGGCATACCTTAGACTTCTCTATAATGTTCTTCGAGGCGTGTGAAGTCTACCAACCTGTTATTAGTCAGCGTGGCAGACAATGGCCTTAACCCTACGTACTCAGAAATTATGGTCTAACACGTTAACGAGAAAGATTTTGATGTTGATGATATTAAGCATAAATATTTTTTCAGAGACGCTGATATATTGAACTTTTCCGGTGGTGATAAGAGTAATTATACTTTTCCAAAAGAATTTCTCTTCGGTGTTTCCACAGCAGCTTTCCAAATAGAAGGAGGATGGAATGAAGATGGTGAGTGTACTATCAACTCTTGTAGACTGTTCAGCTTCATATTGTCATATATAAGAAGTATTGATTACATTTTGTACCGGTTTAGCTCATATACATATGATTTATGGATAGTCCGACTAGTTTTGTTCGTTATTTATAATTTCCTGCCAAAATTTTCCATATGTTACCGAGATCGCGGCGGAAACGAAAAAAGTCGAAGACGAAAGAATTAAGTCGACAGCGTTTCACAGACTGTTTAACGATGAGAACCAGTTTTTACACAATTGCATTTTTTCAGGAAAGTCAGAGAGTATATGGGATCACTTAGTTCACACGAATCCAGAATTCGTGAGAGATAAATCCAATGCAGACATCGCAGCGGACTCCTATCACTTGTACAAACGGGACGCCGAAATGGTACATGAACTTGGAGTTGATATATACCGCTTCTCCATATCGTGGCCGCGTATTTTGCCAACTGGTTTAGCGAATAATATCAACCCACTCGGTATCCGGTACTACAAAAATCTCATAGATGAACTCCTGAAGTACAATATCACCCCCATGGTGACGATATACCATTGGGATTTGCCCCAAAAGTTGCAGGACATTGGGGGCTGGACGAATGCTCATATCGTCGATTATTACACGGATTACGCGAATGTTTTGTTTGAGAATTTTGCTGATAAAGTGAAGTATTGGATTACGTTCAATGAACCAATGCAAACGTGTCTCGAAGGTTACGGTGGAACGATGAGAGCCCCAGCTCTTAACAGACACGGAATAGCTGAGTACCTCTGCACACATAACTTGCTGAAGGCTCACGCCAGCGTGTACCATTTATTCGATCGCCAGTACCGGCCAACGTATGGAGGTATGTTCCCATAGCTACTGGTAATACAATATACAATCGGACCGAAGCTAATCGATTTGTGCTATGATAGATTAATTCTCTGTCATGAATATTAATTGGCTGTGATTTTAATCGTTTGCCTACAGACCAGTATTTGAATGCAGTTTAAATAACTAGGTATATGTTTTTATATCATGACTGCTCGTTGGCCGATTGTTTGCAAACGCGACTGCCAATCGGGAGATCTTGGGTTCAAATCCCGGGTCGGGTGCTATTAGATTTTTCTGATTTAGAATTTCTAGTAGTGACTCGGAGTCTGGAATTGTGCCCGGTGTATTGCAATAGGCTCACCACCTATTCCATGGGACATAGACATAACTGGTGAAACGTGGAAGTGTAGGTACTACACTCCTCTACCTACCCCTTGGGAGATTACAGGCGTGTTGTTACGTTTTTATAAATTTTTTTATAGATTTCGCTATTGTTCTTATCTTGAAAATTATTGGCGCATTGAATAGCCAATAATTTCAATAATTCACGTTATCTACTACCATTCATAGCTATTCCCTTTGTTGATCTTAATTGAGATATTCCGTCCGACACAGACCCGATCATACCTTTATCTTATTTCTCCGCTGTAATAATTGATCGAATACCTGATAGGAATCGTGCTCCACATTATGGAATACCCGCGTTATGTTGGTCTAAAAATATTAAAAAAGCATGATTTAGTATATAGCTTGATTTAGTATACACATAACTAAGATATTTTTAAGGTAATTTTAGGTCAACAAATTAAATTCCTGTTTTACATCGATAACCATGATATCTAACCTTTTGTAACGTTGTAATATTCCATTAAGATTACAATATGATGAATAGTGTAATATAAACAAATGATTTCGTAAATTTGCCAGCTAATTTTCTTACCCTTTACATTTGCTTTGACAGTTAGCTATTGGAATAATAGTTTTAGACACTTGAGGGGAACACGAGAAAGCTTCCCTTTATCCTAAACCGAAGCTCGCCTCTTATAAAGTACTTGAATCATTAGAGGCTCTGGAAAATTTTGGGTCAAAGGAGATAAATTAAAAACATCTTAAACATTATTGTGCTAAAAAGTAGGTACACGTACATTGTATATAACGAGTTGTACATAAAATTGTTAATTGAACAAAACACCTGTTATTTTGTGCTATTCTGTGTTCGTTTACTATGTGTCTAATACACGTTAATGATCGAGAATCTTCCATTACATGGAATGAGTAAGCAGTTCTGTTCGTAATGTAGTTTACCAGCGGTATTTCATCTATTATTTACTAATAACGCTCATGGCGAGGAATTACACGTAACAATAGGGAGGGAGAAATTCTGTGTTAGTTCCTTTATAATGAATGCGATGACTGTAACAATATGAGTTTTGATATCAGTATCAAAATAGACACAGAAGCGAAGATTTTTGAATACTTTTTGGTTTGAATTTTATTGTGAAAAAATAATAAAATTGTGAAGCACTTGGAAACGAAGGCATGTGATGAAATGGTCTATGTAGCGTTGCCGCTTTAAATGTTGCTTTTGAAAACTATTCATGACCAATATCTAAAAGTATATATGTAGAGTTGATTTCACAACATATGATACTGACGTTTCTAAAGTGGGTATATTAATTTTATATTATAGTAACATTTCGTATTTCAATTCTCTCAAAGTGAACTGATTGGCAACGAAATCGTCTCGCTGACGGACAACGTTAGTATAATTCGCTAAAGAATGCTCGATTTTAAAGCTTATTCCCCGTTCCGCTACGAGTATAAATACGTCGACGTGATATTAACGTATGTTCTTCAATCTATCATCGTCCCTATATTCTTTAGCATACAATATGATAGCTCGTTAACTTTGGCGTAGTATAAACAATAGTGTACTTTCGCTAGCGTTTGGGATGAAGGCGTGTGTAGGTATGAAGTAGAACAGTGACGTCAATGTTGCTTTATGATTCAATTCGACGTTAAACTGAGCTTCGCCCAGCTGAGTGCAGCCCGCTCTAAAAATAATGTCTTAACAATTTCACATACGTTCTAACAGGGCGCCATACCTACGCAAATACCTCGACATCTGAGCTTTGTTGGCCCTGCTATATTATGCGTGATTACCAATCAATCTGTACAGTATTAAAAAAAAAACTAATATCTTTAAACTAATAATACAAATGATATGTAACTTATTACATGACGCTTTGTGTTTTGTTAATACTTTAATAGTAAAAGGTATATTTGCAAAGGCAAAATTTAATGTAAACTGGTCATAACTTTTGTTCCCAACCCAAAACGTATCAAACAAAGTTAAGAGGACAGCAGCAACATTTATGTGACAGAAAAGGGAGGCGTGGAGCGGGCCATTTTTCATCATAATTTATATGGGGGAATTTTCAACCCGTGAAGCCTCAGAGCTCATATTTATAAAAATATCGTGAAAGAGGTGGGAAATTTTATGGTTTCCTTTATAACAACTTTAATTACTTTACGTCTTTATTTTAAGATCCAATTTTGTAATTTTTTTATTGGAATAAAAATATAAAAAATACATATTAAACAAACCGCCTGTATCTATGTGTTCAATGAATCTGAACATAATACGGAATTGTTTTGAATCTAACTATGAAAATTCTTTTGTTACCCATAAACGCTCTTGTTTCGACAACAGCCGTTGTTTTATTAACATTTTATTTTAAACATTACATGTTATCATAGTCTTGAACATTTATTACTTACCGTTGCGTAAGAAAATCAACATTATGCATGTTATCTCGTCAACGCATGAACATATGTCTCACAGTTCATGATTAATTTGGACCCACTTTGAATTGTCGTTGTCTTCACTAACCCTTTCATTGATTTCCTGTTAGAAACCGGTTTGCTTCACATAAAGAGAAGGTTTAGGGCGATTAATAGTCACACTGATCAAATGCGGGTTGGTAGACTTCACACGTCCTACAAGTAGATAACATTACGTAAAACTATGGTGGGTAGGTTTCCTCTTTATGTTTTCTTTCCTCGTCATAGCAAGTGATATTTAATCTTTGAAAATTACGTTACGTCAAGAAAAGGAATTATATATACATGTAAAAGAAGTTCTTCAAGGGAGGGAAAAGATTGAAAGCAAACGGAAAAATATTTCATAGAAAATGTAAGAAAAATATTTTGAACACAAGATTGTATTCAGAAAGTGAATCCTTTGTAAGCTTCTACAGTTGAAAGCTTAAATAGTTCCCTGATGACCTAAATAAATCAGAAATGGACGCATTAATCTGATAAAACGAAATTTATTTCTTGAATATATGTATATTATTAAATCACATAGATACTATCACGTCGCTTTGATGGCTTAGAAATTTTCTGTACTGTCAAATAAAGTTGTTTTGATTTTTATCAAGGAATCTTAGAAGCTTGTTAAATTAACCGTTTTATAACCTACCGTTAATGTTAGTAGACATATTTGTACAATGAGATATTAGTGTAATTGATAAATTGTATACAAAAGAACCCATAGCCATAATACCACAAAGATTTCAGATTGATATAAGGGTGCCCACCGCGGTACACAATGTTACCAGTCGGCCTCATATCATCACTACTTAATTATTTATATTCACCTGTGTTGATTTCGGTCCGAAATAACTTAATTAATTATAAGGAAGCACCGGCTTTATACGAACCCGTAGCGTAACTATAGAAGTAACTCTGTGTGTTCCTATAGAAGTAACTCTGTGTGTTCCACAATGTTCTGAACTTAAATCTCGCGTGTTAAAAACAAATATTCATTCCCGCAGACAGACTTTTCACCAGTGAATTAATTTTGGCTGATAGTGATATAAATGATCGAAGTTTTAGTTTTAATATTTTATTAATTGTTCGCTGACCTAAGGATTGGGACTCAGGTAGGTAATCGAGAAGAATGTTAAAGACTGAGAGTGATTGTTGAAAGCATCTCAAGCAGAGAACTACATATAAGCGCAGTAATCAATCCCCTTTAAACTTTTAACGAAATCATGCTGTGATAAGTTTAAAAAATACATTCTAATAAGAATTAAAAACCAATTTACATTACGGAACTTGTACAGTAGTGGAAAAAAATAATTTCTAAAGTAAATCTAAATTGTCTGCCGTAGTGTAGAGTAAATAGCATTGAAAGGTGTTGCATATTGAATATTGTTGAAATAAAAAAAAATTTAGAGTATTTCTCTACCTACAAATATCTATTGAGAGACTAATTTGCTAATGCACCACCTTTATTTGGTATTACTATGCTTTAATGAATAATAAAAAGTCATATAAATATAAAAATTGTAAGTTTGCACATAAATAGGTATACCTACTAATAATAAGACATTTGGCACGTTGTGCTGTCTGCTTACCCCGTAAGAAAGTGGGCGTGCAGATATGAATGCATAAACAATAATTGTTGTTGTATTAGTCTACAAACAAAACGTAATATCACGCCTTAATTTTCCCGGAGGAGACAGAGGAATGTAATACACTCTCACGTTTCACCCATTATATAAACCATGTAATAGGAAGTAAGCCTACTGCGATACATCGGAAACAAATTCAGCCTCTAGCCTACTCTTTAAATTTCTAGACTACTGCTAAAAAGTTCAACTTAGAAAAACCCAATATCAGCCGACCGGCATTGACACCGGGCATCGAACCCAACCCAGAACATCACACACAATCGACTAAGGAGGGAGTCTAATATATGAAAAGTAGGAAAAATATTAATACAAATTCTTATTCCTATAATTGCTATAAATAATGTACACGGAACTCGCACATCTCAAGCATACAAATAATTCTACGGGCTAAATAAGAATATTGTACATGTGTTTGACGCTAACAAGAATATAATAAGATTTATTTATCGGTCTAATAAGCGATAACACTTCATAACTCTGTTGTCGACGTGGCCCACTCTAAGTCATTTACACATTCGACATGTCCGAGTACCTACATCTATGTGGTACTTAATGAACGGCGAATTAGTGCCAACACACTATTTTATATGCACGGGCACAACATGCAAACGAGTTTCTCGTAACTTGTTAAATTTTACATTTCTACATGCATTTTAAAGTGGCCTTTCAAACGATATTGTATATTTAGGTCTGGTTTCAAATTAAAATATACTGTTAAAAATCTCTTATATTTTATTCGTTTGTTATGTGTATTAACTTTTATGATAACGGTTATGGGCTTTTAATATATTATTTATGTATTTGCAAATTAAATATTTGTAGGTTAAAGTGTGAGTTGATGTCTCCTTACAAAGTGTTGAGTTTGAATTGGTACTACGATGCAAACGTCGGAAATATTATAAATATCACTATAACATCACACCTGTAATTTTCCGAAGGGGTAGCCAGATGAGTATAGTATACTCCTACGTTTCACCAATTAATACCATCATTATTACATATGTAGTATTCGCTAAACATATTTTAATATGGTATATATTATTTTTGGAAAATAACCTAGCAGTTGATAATTTGTTTTACGGTAGGCCAATAACGCCTACTCTTTGGACTACAGCAATTAAAATCTAGTGTTAGTAAAATATTTATCGTGGTGTGTCTCGTGTACTTTGTATTAACAGATATACGTAAAATGTAAAAAAAACGTAACATCATGCTTGTAACACCCTAAGGAGTAGGCAGAGGAGTGTAGTACACTGCCACGATTCAACAGTGGCGTTTGCGTCCCATGGTGGTGGTGAGCCTATTGCCATATACAACAAATATAAGCAAACTAAACTAAAATTAGCACGAAAAGGGGCTTTCTATATAGAGCCTGTATAAAGTATTTGTGACGTGAAAAGAGATCAATATTTTTACAACTATTCTTTCCCGTCGGCTACTTGAATGTTATATATAGAACAAGCTTTTATTAGAAATTTCGTTCGTTTATTCGGTGCTATAATGTATATGGGAAAATGTTAAATTCGTCCGATGTGTGTACATGTTCCGTACTCAGATGAAGTTGTATCTGTAAAAATAAGAAATCATCATGTTCAGCCTATCTTAGCCCACTTCTGGTCATGGATCCACACTAATGGGGGCCGCCGCGCCTTGTCCTCTCGTTATCTAACTTATAATGTATTTAATTAGCATTTTAAAAATTGTTTACCCATATTATAATTTTGCTTTTCCTTCAGCTCACCGCATATTAATACTATCATCATTATTATTGGACAGTATTATTGCATATTTCTAATTTAGAATTTCTAGTACTGACTCGGATTCTGGATCTGTGCCTGGTGTATGGAAATAGGCTCACCACCAATTCCATATAATGTAAACGTAACTGGTGAAACGTGGGAGTGTACTACACTCCTCTGCCTACCCCTAGGAGCATTACAGGTGTAATGTTACGTTCATCGTCAATCTCCACATATAAAAGTAATAAATTGACTTATATATTATATGACATATAATAAAATGGTTTTAAATTCTCAACGGAATATATGACTTCGGACGGAGTGTTGCATAATTGATTGGATATAACTTCTAAGACTAACTTTCATTCCGTTATAATTATTAAAAAAACTGCGTAACATATTTTTTATCTACACTTATGTTCTAATATTCAATTTTGTAAAGAAAAAGTATGCATTTTCATATTATTTAGGCATGGAGAGTATATTTCGAGAATCATTGAGTCTGGATATAC